>WURS02131490.1:0-22391 GCA_011762765.2 Rhinocypha anisoptera | reverse complement strand
TCCTCTCCCCGCTGTCCTCCCCACCCACCTCCCCAGTCTCCTCCCCACCCTCGTTCCCAACTCTCCCACTCCCTACCACCCCTTCCCTTGGACCCCCCAAACTTCCCTCTAGGCTTCCGCCCTGCTCATTCTCTCCTGAACGGACGAAGGTGGTGGTGCCACCGAAAATTCTTCACCACTGTGAGTGTCTTTCTTTTTGTGTTCTGTGTCTCTGTACGTTCCACTAGTGTTCGAACAAATATTATTCACATTGTGAACCTTTTAGAAGTGATTATATATATATATATATATATACACCTACATCACCAATATTGTGTTGTCTAATTTTTGTTTCTATTCCTTTTCCAGTTTTATATCATTTGTTATGTATTTTCGCAAGTGGAAGACATATATACATATATATGTCTTCCACGGGACCTCTTTTGCCTCTCAAAACTCTGGGTATCACCGCTCTTCTCTCAATTCTTCTTCCTGGTTTTTATAATATTTACATTTTATCGCCTTGGCCAACTTATCCCGAAAGAGAATTTTTCTGATGCACTTCTTGCCACTGTTTTGCTGCTCGCGCGTCATCTCTATAAGATGGCGTGCCTTTCTCTTTCTTGTCCTGTATATACGAAGTAAATTTTAAGGACGCTGATAAGGACGACACCCACTTTCAAGATTTGAAAATATGAAGTGGACTTTCGCCCACGCTTCTCACTTGGACGTTACGAAAATCCATCATGGTATGAAGGAAGAGCTCTCGTGTTTCCCACCGGGTCCATTGGTTGATTACTTACATTTTGATAGCTAAGTCCGCCATCGTCTTCTTAGTCCACTCATCCTTTTCGTCGGTAAAACATGAAACACTTCATTCATCCTGATAGCTTAGCATGCCCAATATTTTGGGTCAGAATTTCTTATTGTAAATAATTTAATAATCCCAAAACTTTTATGAAAAATAATATGGAAATAGAAATATCGAAAGCATCAAAAATCGTTTCCTCTGCCGCGTTGAATTCTGTTATATGATTTTGAAAACTATAAACAATATGACATATTAACCATTAATGGTACACGTGTCAACATTACGCCACAAAACCTATTTTTCTTCAAAATTTTTAATTGTAGGAATGCAAACAGTTTTCATAAATTTTATTTTGGGAGAAAGTAAAACTTGCAAAGGTCGAGTCGGACCCTGGACTTGCGCATCATAATTTAAGAATTTCAAGAGAGCAAAAATTCAGGATATGTATTGTAAATACACCAGTGTGAAGACCACCACCATGCCCCAGTAGACAATTCTTCTTTGATCGACAGCATTTAAACTTTTTTTTAACGGAAATCAAATTTTTTAATGAGTTGTTAAGATGATAATCCACTTGAAAAAACTGTCGATAATTTTGATAATTTGTCTCCCTTAATGTGCCGTCATCCTTTTCGTGGAAATGATCAATGAATCTTAATAACTTTTCGTTGATGTGTATAACTTGAACATGCACAACAACATAATATCGAACTGAACGGAAGCAACAATTTCCTATAAAGAAAAAGTGAAGATAACAATCAGTAAATAGAAAAAAACTGTCGATAGCTTTGAAAATTTCTACAAAAGGGATACCTACTTGCCGATATCTTTTTCGTAGAAATTTTCACTGACATGTAACCACTTTTTGTTGGTTCGTATAACTTGATAATAACATAACGTCAACAACAATTGCTTATAAAGAAAAAGTGAAGGTAATTTGTTACATATCCAGGTGGTATATATCATTCCATCAAATATGCGAGGGGGAAAACCGTTGGATGAGTACTGGCAAGGGGAGACAAAGAGGAAAGGGACTCAACGTATTCAAAAAAAGACGAAGCTGAGAAAAGGGGATCCTGCTGATCTACTTCAAGATCTACTTCAATTCCATTCAATCAATATACTATTGGCTGATTGAACGGGGGCATTGGTCCTTACTTCTCCACCATGCACCGTGGCGTCAACTTCAGCCGCGTCCCTCCTCTCTTTCGAGCGGATTAATTTTCCCCAATCCTCCTTACGAGTGAAATTTACACTGTTCCTTTTCCTAGATTACCATTGATCACGACCATTTCATTATTTGTTACGTTAATACTTTGCTTGAGTCAAAGAAAATAAACTGAAATAAGATCATATAGTTCGTTCTCAGCAATCCGAAAATTGGTTTCCTGGCTGCTCTCCAAGCTAAGCTATCACCTCCAAAAAACGCTCTTCGTATTCTATTCTTATTTTGTTACCCTAATGTTAATTTTTCATTGGCTGTTTCTCGTGGGCCGTTTCTGATCGACCACTGCAATTTTTTCGTGACAGGGTTTCTTCTAATAAAATCTTTACTAATCTATGATTTCAAAATATGTGTTCCATAAATTCCCCTCTCTTCTATTGGTTAGGCACGGTCCACAATCTTCTTTGTTATCAGATCTTTCGCACAACAATTACAATTCGCTTCGACAATTACTCGGGGTACCATTTTCACTTTCAACATTCCTCTACGGCACCAAATCTCGATTACTACCCTCGTGAAGATGAAACTAGGAAATGACGTCCAATGAGCATGCCTGAAGAAGGAATTCCACAGAAAACCGTGAAATAAAATTCACAAGGACGAAGTTTGGGAGGCCAAAGATGAGATACTATTTTGTGCATAATCTTGGAATGTTTTAAATAGTATAGAAGATGATATACTTTCAGAGTGCTTACGCCTCACTTAAAACGCTATTATTTATGAGATAGGTGAAAGAAGAGATTATTCAGTTTACAGGAAAAGTATACTTAGAACGCAATGTATTTTTTAAGAGATTTTTGGTTTGTAAATTTGTGTCTATTAAATTTTTTTGTGGAAAAATACATTTTGCTCCAAATTATTTTTCCTGTAAACATGGCAACTAAAACAATGAGGAAAAATTGCCGCGTGATAAAAGCGCTCTGCTTCCAATAATGCAGTAACTGCACCACTTGCTAAAAAACAGCTTTTTTTCAGAAGTTGAAACCATGGGCATCATGATGGTCAGGTCTCGCGCTCATTCGCTGAAAGAGAGACCATGATGTTTGGGCGTTGAAAATATCATAACGAAAAGGTAAGCGGAACACAGAGAGGTACGTATGCCATCCGTGTAGACACTCTGTCTTCGCATCGTCCAATTAGACCTAAGAGCGTTAATTAAATGTCAAAGCGTGACGCGACTTTACGTCTCACGAATAAAAACCGCGTGGTATTATTCTCGACCTACTTACGTGAATGTAAACGTAAAATGTATACGGGAAAGAAACATATTTGCTGTAAAATAATCTCTAAGACCCAACAGAAATTTTGCAAAAGGTGCTTGGATGTTTTCATAAAATAAAACTGAAAATTGACTATAATAAATGTTTACACATTTGATGTCAAAGACGGCGATTGCACCGCTTGAAGCTGCAAGTTAATCGTTGGTAAATTCTGCATTTAAAAATAATTTATAAATGATAACTAAATTGACGAAATATCATCGCAATTAAAAAGTGAACAATAACCTAGCTCTATAACTTGATATGCGGTATCTTTGCAAGTGGATTCGAGAGGTACACAGTCATCCATCCTTACGAATAAAAAAAAGAAAACGGTAGACGAATGCAAAAACTTCGGAAAGATTAGCTTCTATAGAAAGGTATCAATGACTAAAAAATAATAATACGCAAAAGAATGGAATGGAAAACAGCATAGGAATTAAGAGAGGACCAGTGTGAATTTCGTGAAACCAGATTAAGAAGAGAAACCATCCTAATTGGTCAAGAGATTAAAGGAAATCAAACAAAGTTCACTGCATTAGAATGTTTTAGACAAAGCGGATTGGAAAATCATGAGGAAAAAGGATATCGGAATGATTTAAAACGGCAGAATAATGACGCACACTCCGTGAATAGAGCAGATAGGAGAAGTAAGAATAAGGAAAAGAGTAAGACAGGTTCACCGATGCTCATTGTTTACGCCGAGAAGGAAGGAAACGATTTCAAAGAGAAGAGGGCAGAAGGCGTAAGGATTCAGAGGAAAGACACGCATACGCTTTCAGATTATACTGTTATATTAGCAGAGAAAGAAGAAGACATAACGGGGGCGTTAGCATAAATGGAAAAGGACAGCATTAAAATAAGCAGCACTAATTAAGAATTAACAGTGGCTGAAGTAATTGTTTTTTTTATGAAAATGAAACAATCATCCGGATGTGGGATTTTTCTGCCTTAATCAAGATCTCTGATCACGGAAGAATTAAGAAGGAAATAATAAGTAGAATAACCCGTGGGAAGGAGTCCTTCCAGAAGAATAAAAAATCACATACTGCAAATATTACAAGTCTGGACACAAGGAAAGATCAATGAATAAGTCTCCAACAAAGAGAAGCTTATGGACAGCAATAAAAGGAAGAAAAAGCTAATAGGACATATTTATAAACAAGACAGTTCAGTGAAGTTCCTATTGGAAGGCACCTTAGGAGCAACAAATTTAGATGTGGGATGAGCATGGCATATGGAAAAAGTTGGAACTAAAAACTACTAAGGTGTGAAGAGGTTGGAAGATAGCAGGATAGTTTGGAATGCTGGTGCCAACTAATCATTGAATTAATGACCATTGCTGATGAACCACAATGATCATTAAAATTGTTAATTCATGAACCATATCCACATCTCAGGATATGGGGGCCAGTTCTTTTGCTCAGAAACGGCTTACGGTTTCCGAGGAAAACCTATTAATTCCAGAAATTCCATAAAATTTGTTCTCAGAAAATATCTTAGTTTAGGACTAACTAGAGACGTCCTGGGACTTGAAGGCAGTTCCTCCGCTCGGTAGTCAAATGATCTGTTGAGTAAATTAGTGCAATTTTCCACAAAAATATAGTTTTATTTCTACCAGGTTTCGATGTTACTACATCATCATCAGGAACAGAAATGTTGAATTACACTCGTATATATAAGTTCATATAGTGCGGTCATGGGGGAGGGGGGAAACAAGGAGTCGGAGGTGGTGGGAGGAGCTGAAACTTCGATCTTTGTGTTACATGATGACTAAGCGCTAACATTTCTTTTAACCAAATGCTTAGAGACTGCAAATTTGGAGAGTAAGAACAATGAATTTGTGTATTTAACAGCTTTAAAAAAATAAGTTTACTCGCGGACGTCCTTTAACGCCTCTTAGTCACTTCGCTTTTCACCCTTCACAAATCGAACGTTTCCCCCGGGGGGAGGGATTGACGAGAGAGACGCCATGTTGGGACGGCTATCAGACGACCGGCAGAGAGCGGGCGGTATTGTTTTTCGAGTTTACGGTCGGGTGATGAATTCGGCCCTATTGTGCGCCGGCGAGTAGCCCCGGGGACGTCGCAAGCGACTCTCGGTGTCGCAGCGTCCCAACGATCCAATTCCACTCGGGCGTGGCGAAGTGTCGAGCATTCCTCGCGAACACTTAGTCCGCGGTACAATGCCTACGTTTTGGCGCAATCTGCTCAATGGCAAACATCGCTCCCATTGGAATGGCGCCCGTACATGCCACCGAGTGCTCCTCCGACATTCCGCTCTCTAAATGCCATCTCCCTTGGTTCCGGTGCAAGGGAACGCTTTGGATATCCATGTACCTTTGACGACCTCTCGGATTTCTTTTTTCCTTCGGAATGTTCCGTCGGAGAAATTTTTTAATTGAAAAAAAAGCCTCGCCGTTTTCACAGGAGATTTTGCAGTTCTGCAGTGTGTGCTTGTTACGCCTGTGATTATGTGTCCTTGTGTGTTTCCACGTGTTTAGAATCTACTTTGCATTTATTTTTTAAGTGGCACTCTCAGCTTTTCCGCGCTTGAATTTTGCACCATTAACTTCAAAACAGTTTTCAGCTTAGGACGTTAATGGTGGAATCTTTGTTAGAAGCATCTGACATTCTTTTTTTTACGAGCAATGTCCAGTGATCTTCGTCCCATTAATTGAGGGGAATCAACCGTTTTGGATACTAATCTCTGTAGTGTAATAATAGTGGTAAATCAAAGTCATGTAATTTTTGTGCGTAGTTAAGTTGGTACTCAGATTATAACCGTTTATTCAAAGCAACAATTCCTTAATTCCTGACGTGGCTGTACAAAATCTGAACTTAAATATATTTTAATCCCGATTATGCACAATGAACACCGGTATGTTTTTTCATTACTGTTACTGAAGAACATAACTCTTACCTGTTATCACATTTTGGCTATTTTTTTCAATAATTATGTTTAAATATTCTTAGTAAAATATCTTATAACATAAATTGAAATATAAAATTGTTCTGCTATATTTAAAAATAGTGGATTCATAACTTACTCTCAAGAAAGATTTTTCATTGCGTGTCTAGTAAAATTTTTAGAATAGTAACGGATACCACATTCCTTTCTTCAGTATAAACTCTTCAAAAAGTCTCATCCGTTTTATTATTGCTTAGATAGTAGGAATGGCGTAGTTCTAGCAAAATACTTTCGTAAGTCATATCTACCTGGGTTTTCACACTTGCCTCCACATGGGTGAATTAGAACTTGGTTAGATTTGATTAGTTTAGAACTTTCTTGCTTACCATACTTGCAGAGAATATGAATAAAATTAGTAAATGAGGGACATATTAGTATAATTCTACAATATTTTACGGCATTTAAATTTCTTGTAAATGCAAAATCACGTAATTTTAATTAGGACTTTTACATACTTATAATTTGAATTATCAACAGTAGCACATTAACTTGGAATAACCTTTGCGATTTTTATTGAGGAATTGATGAATAGTGATTGTAATTTTAATACATGCAAATGTGATGATGTGTAAAATTGTGTGTAAACAAATATTATGCGAGGTATATTTCTCCTTCATAATTGCGATAGATATAAAACATCCTTCAATATAAAATTCTTTTGCTTCTCTAAAGTCCTTCTGCTTTCGCTTCTCACTTGATTTCCTAGACCTTCATGTCATGTCCCTTTTCGAAGATAGCAAAGGTAATTCGGTGAAATATTACCATTTGATATATTATTTTATTTCATTTCAAAATAATAATAAAAAATAAACTAAAAAATCCCCCAATAACCCTATCTTACGTCATTCTTGTTAAAATGAGGAATAATTGACAATGGAAAAATTAAGCTAACCGTAACCCTTTCTTCTCATCTCTTCCCCTTTTCCTCTATATCTTTTATTTTGGACGTCGAAATTTCTTCGACCTATGATTTTGGATCCGCTTAAATTCAAAAAAATTAGTCTTGTCTCGTCTAGCTACTTAATTAATTTAAAATTCCAGTAAATTTGTCGAACTTGAAGCACCTTTTCTGTCACTGCCCGAACTCTTCCAATACTTGTTTAATACCTTTCTTTCCCTCGGGGCAATTACTCTACTAACTTCCTCAGCAAACTTTTAATTATCATGCAAAAAATATTGATGAATATCTCTTGTTTTTACTAGCGCTTATAATTAATGAAAACTTTTCCATTCACTTCTTCATCCGGCGTCTGGGATGGACCGCAATCTTACGTCGATCACTTTACTGAAATGATTTGCCTTGTATACCTAATGCATAAGGTAAGCCTGCAAGATTTCATCATTTGAGAAAGAAGTTCCATGATAGATTCATCAACTATTTTGTTGATCACCAATTAGGTCCCCGCAAATGTTAAAAGTATTTAATTAAAACTGAAATGCTTTTCGTTAAATTAAAAATGACCTTTGGAACTTTTACGTATATAATTTTAAAAAAATATTCAATAGATATTCAACAGAGAAAATTGTTTACTTTCACTACTGGATTGTTAAAACCTTTTCAATTGTATCAAAATGAATAATCATGACTAGTTGACCGAGTACAAGGGCTACATTTACTTCTATGAACCATTTTCGTAATATGTCGAAACGTGTCGAAAGTACTAATTTTGTTCATTGCTATTAATTCTGTATTAGTATTTAATGTTTATAAGTGCATTCATTACGTTTTGGAGCTTTCATTACATTTGTGAAAATAGGGAAAATAATATGGAAGAAATTTTCTGCGTCGAAAATGGGTTCTAACATTCCCTAAAAAAACCGAGTGTTAAAATCGAATTAAAGATTTACTTATTGTTGCTCTGTTACTCATAACCTACAGGAATACCATTATTATTTCAGCTTTTCTTTTCATAAGCTTGAAAAAGAAGAAAATATAGCTTTCACATGAAAGCTATATTTTTCCTTATAGTCTCAGTTTTAAGAAAGGATTGAAAACTTTTTAATTAGTAATTTGAAAAATAGACTTTGTGAAGTAAAAAGTATTGGACCCCAGTTAATATTAAAGAATTTGTAAGTGAATTGACATAACTACATTACAAATTTGTTACATGATATTGATGATACGTGTCAAATATTTCTTTCTTCATTGATGTATCGTCTCGTTGAGTAGTAGTAGTATATTTCTATGTATAGGGTGCTCTTCAAATCATAGAAAAAACCCTATTGGACAAACACAACACCCATACCCTAGGTGGGACTCAAACCCGCGACCTTTTGGATAGCCGGCAAGCGCGCTACCCCCAGGATAACCCTGTCAGCTTCGACTCGTCGAATTAAGAGATAATTCTTCAACAGGTTCAACATTACTTGACGAATCAACCTAATCGTTTGTAAAATGCGCTATTTGTTTTGTTAACTCTTCTTAGAAAACTAAATAATCTCACCTTCGATACGAAAATTTCAAACTTTTATCGTACTTTAACCTTATTAACTCAAGTTCTTTGTTTTTGACATGAACGTGATTTCCAAGTTAGTGAATACCACTACTTAACAGGTTCAACATTCACTAACCCTTCATAATCTCCAACTACATTGTTCTGTTACTCTGTAAGATTACGTGATATCTAAGAGGAGCATTCCAACTTGTTAATACAGGCTTTGTATAGATATTATACATGCTTTTATGGAACTATTGCCATTCCATCATCCATTAATTTCCGTTTTTCATCTGAGTTTTTAGTAAACACCTTTTAAATGAATTTTTGCCATCCATGAAAAGCGAAGTGCTTTACATTAATTATTCGGGAATCCAACAGGCAGCTTGAGATTTAATTTTGATGAATATGATGGGAAACTCAAAAATATGTCGGTTATTTACATGTTCATTGCGTATCATTCTGTGTATCACCACCGGATACCAAATCGGTTTTGTTCCAACCTTCGGGAATACGCTTTCTCCCAGGGCCAGTGAAGCCATAAAGAATGTCATGACATTTCATAATAATTGTTAACTGTTAGAAGTTGTAGCATTCTCATTGGTTAAAGGGGTGATGACTCTATTTGGATAAATTATATGCGATAATAACCGTTTGTTATCTACGTAAATGCAACAGCTTCAAAAAACGAACAAATCACAATCTATTTCCATCTTTGTACATTTTAACTCTAAACCTGAAGAGTCAGATATAAGTGCTAATCAGACTTGAAACAACATCAACACCACAGTGACGCTACAACCACAGTTTAAATTCGTTACAAATTTTTAAATACGCCTTTGTAACGATCCTTCATCTTTAAATTTGTAATTTTTTTACATGTTACTTGCTTTATTCCAGGTAATTTGAAGCATTTTGCCTATTTACTTCATAATTCATGATCACTAACCATGAGAGATAGTTTCTTATAGTCACTTAAAATTTTACCTTTATTTACCTATGGGTTCTACCATTATTTGTAACGACAGCAACACTAATAAAAACCCTTAAGTTGATGTGACAGCTCCACCCTGAGCTTCCTGTGTTTGTTGTTGAAACTCCAAATGCAGCATTCGCGTCCAGACGCACTGCGGAAGTCTTTCTAGCAGCGTAAAATATAGAGTTTTACTTCAGGGGATAATGTTACCTAGAATAATACCTTTTCCATCCTTACGAGTACATGCAATGTATACGGAGAACAGAACACAAGGTGCAGTTATTGGACCCTAAAGATGAGTTTTTCTTTAAACTTGTAACCATTTTGGATATAGCTTGAGGGTAAATGAAATTTTTCGACATCATCCTTCTCTTACAAGTAATAAATGCAAATATAAACTTCTAACCGTCTCTTATATACCATATTAGGCTTTCGGTTTCCATATTTAACTGAAATAACTTCGCTTTGAATGAACAAGTAAATTTGTTTCCTCTGACTTTCTTTAATCATTATTTCTTGGAATGTGCTTCCAAATAATTATTCATATCGAGTTATTTGTAAAAAATTCGTTTCCTACTATTATTTTACTCTTTAAACAGTGAACTTAATAACCTTGTCTTAATTTTTGTACCTTAATAACTTTTACCTTTTTAAATTTATAATATATCGGCTGTTATGCATCCCAAAATGCTAATAAATTTACAATTAATGTAAAACATATAAGAACATAGATTGCAGTATTGACCGTAACTTGCTAGAAGAGATTTATTATAAAAGATAAATTAACACAGCTCGTTTATTTCCACCAATTTTATTAGTTAACAACCAAGATTTCGACTGCACTGTAACCCGAGGAAAACGGTTACTACCAGATAAATTTCTATAAAGAAACCAAGTTTGTTAATGCATAAGAAATTTTATTTTCCGAGTTTGGACATTTATATATACTCGATTAAAATGCACTAATTTCGGAATATCCCTTATCATTAATTTTATTATAAGAATCTCATGAAGGGGTATTTTCATCCTAAGGAAAAATATCAAGCATTGACGATGAAATGGGTAAACAGCAAATTCAATTTCGCTGAAACGAATATTCCAAAAAGGATTATCTCAAGATTTATAAAATAAATCAAGAGTATTCTTCAACATTACTATTTCCTCAATGACGTCTTCTTTTACAGCTTTAAACTCACGCATTAGTGAATATATTTATCCTTGGTAAGATTATTTACAATTTAAAAATCGAATGGGCATATGCTTTATTATTTTTTATGAACCTTAATCTCTTTACTGGAAGTTGTGAATATAGTTTAATAGTGAATATAGTAATTTTTCGATGGTAAAATTTTGCAATTTTCAATGTAATTAATCAAATCTTTTGTCGACAAATGTCAAAATCATTTGTCGAATTGTATGCCGATTTCAAATTTATTCGATTTTGAATCTCTCTTTCTCTGAAATCCTTGCTGCAGTAATTATTTCTGGAATTCCATTCCATGCGCCATGAGGATGGTCAATCTGTCATTCCATTTTTCCTTTCTTTAACTTAAGAACATCGCGTGTCCGGGCAATTATTTCTGTGGTGTTGCCAAAGATAGTTTCGTGACGGTGCTTGAGAGCACTCTGCTGCACCCCCAGCAGCGCCATTTTCAAAAAAATATCGACGTTTAACCCACTCAATAAAAGCCCCTTTAATATGGAAGTCTTCTTTTTTCCAATTCCTATGTTTTTTGGATGTATTTTGAAGTGAAATATGAACATGGCTACTGTGCATCTGTAGTGCTTTTTTTTAGTATTCTGTCCTAAAAAGTGCTAAAGTAGGCTTCAGGTTATTGTATCTAGTAAAAATATATTTAATGACGAGTTTAGGCTTAGCTATGATATATTAGCTTAGGGTAATGTCTATTAATGACCTTCATATTTAAATTATGGCTTTCTAATTTAATATAACACTTACTTATCTTCCTTAGCTTACTTTTTCCGTTTACAGTCATTCACTTTTTTCACCTCTCAATATATCCAGCATTGAAAATTCTTTTCAATTTCCTTTGATGCACATATTACTTATTTTTCAATATATATCACACTTTTTAGGATAAACAATTTTTATTCTTTCAGTATCTCATTTCAGTATCTTATTTCAGTACATTTAGTATTTCAGTAATCATCTTTCGGTAATACGCAATTTGACTCCGGTCTTAATTACTGTGACCATATTTTTCCAAGCATTGCATTAGTATGTGAATTTGTAACGCTAATATTTAGTCTTTACTTGTTTTCAAATGTTTTCGTCTTTATTTCAAAATTATGTAATACAGATAGTGTAGTGGAAGTATATACGACGAAGATAAGCAATTATATGTTAACGAATTACAGTGAAAAGAAGATACAACTGGTGAAAGTTGGACCAAAGACGTATTAATATTCATTACAGCCAAAAGTCTGTGGATAGTTGGTACATGTTGAATTTTGCTAATTAACACTGAAACATGGAAAATTATCATTAGAAGCTAGTGGAGGATGAAGTGAATGTATTCTGCTCATTACGATAAATTGAACTGCTTAGGGCTAAGTTGATTTATTTGATATACCATGGACACCATTATCAAATTTTAAAAACCAAACTTTGGTTTTTTATATTGGTATTTTTACGAGATTGTGGAATCGTATGGGAATATATCACGGACCTAAGAATTGAAAATGTATTGGCTATAATATTATTCTAGATTTCTCTATAAATTTCTGTGATGAAATCCTAATCCTTTACTTTTGGAAAACATACTTGTGTTCCACAATGGAATGTTTTGAAAAGGCGTTTGGACGGATATTCCTAACCGGTGTTATGCATGAGGGGGAACACGTTTACTCTCAAGAAACGGATGAAACGGTATGCTCCAAGGGTTTATCTCCTTTCAATCGGAGACGGTTAGCGAAAGGTTCGCGTATAAAAATATCCGTCAAAACTGTCATTTCAGTGAATCCAGTGGAGGGCCGGTCGGCCGGCCGCAGAGTCGGATTTTATTTTCGGGTAGCAGGAGGAGTGAGTAGGTACGTCATTCAAATGATTTATCGTCTGGATGTTCGTGCCATTCCTTATCCCTCAGAACGGGAAAATTCTGGACATTTGATACAAGATGACCAAAACTGAACGTTAGGGAAAGTTAGGTAATAGTTGTATGCTAATAAAATACCTGTTTTCCCTTCCAAAAACATATAAAATTCTTACGTGGAAATTCGTCTGAAAAAGTCATTTTTGCAAGTCACATCACTGTAAACCATGCTTGTGTTTCCATTTAAGTATTTACATAGATTGTTTAAGAGGCTTAAAAAATTATAAGGACCCTATCATACCTGCTATTTGGACAGCAAATGAAATTGTTTTTTATTTTTCAAATTTGAGTTATTATAGGTTCTAATTACAATTTATAACAACGATAAAATTAGCGAAAGGTTATTAAATTGCTTAAATTAGCGAAAAATTGCTTAAATATAACTTCATTGGGTACTTTCGGTTTCTTGAGAAGGTAGCTGATCTTCAGCACGTTTAAAAAAAAACTCGACAAAAATTAGCAGTGCCCAAAAACATTATTACTAAGTGTTTTACTTTAAGAATCTTGGACAGGAACAGGAAAAGAGCGAAGGAGAAAAAAATCTTTGATAGCTGTAAAATTAGGAGGAAAAAAACCGGTGTAATTGTTTAATCTTTGAGATATATCTATATGTCTATGAGCTATATCTATATATTTAATCTATATGAGCTTTAACAGAGCTTAAGGAAAAATTGGGAGTCTCTCACGAGGAAAACGATACGACGAATAATTAGTATTAATAATGATGATGACACTCGAGAATATTTTGTGAATATTTTATGAAATTATAGTAACATAAATTATAGTAATATAATCAACTAAATTATGGGCTAAAATAAAACGACATTGTTAAAGAAGCAGTGATGGCGCAGGTTTTTGGCAAATATATATACTTGCTAATTTTTCATTTTCATGGAAATTGAATAATACTTGCTAAAAATAGCTCGTAACTCTAACTGAACCTTTACTAGTTTGGATTTATATTAGTTTTTTTAAATGATGATAATTCTCACCTTCTGTCATTAAATTTCTCACCTTCATAGACACTTTGAAGAAATTTACAAGGTCTCTACGTTATATCCATAACAGCATCGAATAGTCATGACGGAAAGAGATCAATGCCAGAGACAGGTCTCTGGAGAACAAGTGAACTTTTGGTAAGCATGCGAGTTCGTTACGCGAGAGAAGCGATCCGGGTGACATTTATCGAATTGCTGTTCTGCCGGACGCGAATTGACGATTCAGGGCTTGAAATGTTTGTATACTATGCCGTGTTTATTTACGAACCTGCTCAAACATTCTAAATCAGGTTTCAAATTAAACTTAAACGAATGACAAATTTAAAAACATTGTTGTGAGAATATATGAAGGGATATTAGGTCAAAGGGAAATCAAAAGGAATCTCTTAATTGTGATATTTTTCCGGGAATTATGAAATCTGATTAATCGTAAGACATCCGTATTTCGTTGATATTTTCACCGGCTAAAATTTTATTTGCTATAATTAAAATGTCACTAATACAATTTGCGACTCAGTTCACCATTTTTAGTAGTTGTCAAAAGATATGATTAGATTTGATTTAGTTAATCTTATGACGACTTCCTTTTTAAACCAGTTTTGTTTTTACATAGTTATATTTTTAGTTTTCAGTTGGCTTTTGCAGTTTTTTCGTAGCAAGTTATTATATTTGATGACATTTATCATGGCATGGCTTATAGAAAAAAGTTTAATTTTTACCTTAAATATTAAAAGTATATTTTAAAATGACATAATAATGATTTTTAATATTAAATGCTTCATTTGTAGGAATTAATGAGATATATTTTTCTGCATTACCTTAAACTGAAGTCATATGTACTTTCATTCTCTTTCTGCCTGGATCATACTTGGTCGAATCATTATTAACAGGATTCAAGTACACTTGTTGTTGCGTTACCTGATCGGCCCTTGACGATTGCCTTACAACCAATAAGGCAGACAGCTCCGCTGGGGAATTACTTTATATTACGGGAAACGGTAAATAATATAAGATGCTAATAATAATATAATACTTTATAGGAATCTTGAACGATAGTGAGTGAAATTTAGTTGAAAATTGTTGTTGTTATATTAGTGTATAGAGTCTGGCATAATAGTTTCCATGTCATACACAGCATTAATGGCCTACTGAGGACAGAAAAAAGTCCATGAAAACCATTTATTTAAATAGTGGATCACAAACCACCCATGCCCAACATATTTTCTCAGGACAATAGAAAGCAAGGAGTTTAAGTATTGTAGATCAGGTTTAGATAGATAGACTAGTGTTAGTTGAAATATCTGAGGTTCGAGTAAATTTCGTAGCTGCCTAACGTTAGCAATGTTTAAGGCCATAAAAAGAAGAGTAGATTAGGTATTTGAAGAATAAGTGTTTGAGAATGTCTAGGCAAGAAAATGTCTGCTAGATGAGGGATTGGAGTATGGTGTATTGGGAGTAGAGAAACGGGAGAATGGTATATGGAGTAATATACGTATATAATACTTATACGTAATATACGTAATATATACTATTTTTACCTGCCAAAGACTAAAATTTTCAGTAGGTAATTATCATAATTGGATTCATAAACATCCCTATCCCGTTTAAGAGTAAACTCTTAAGGAAAGAATGTAGAAATTGGGAATTTAGGCAGAATTCACAACTCATTTGGTATTTTGGTGTAAGCTACTACTCTCGTTATTTTCTTCCGAATTATTTTCCTTATTCCTTTTGGTGCATGCGCTTTTTATGGGAAATATTCAAATGTAAACGGAACTTTAGAGTAGTATACCCCCGAATCCGTTCTTTCAGAAGTTGGATACTACTCACTTTCATTTGTAACTCACACGTTTGTGTAGTAACACATTTTTCTTGTCTCTGGTTTCTTGGATCAAAAGTACTTTCAAAAGCACAGAATTTCAAAGGCATACGATAAAAATTAACGAATGAATAATACCAAGGGACGATATATTTTGTGGGTAAAGGTACTTTACATTTTTGCGTGGTCTGGAATTTTCCAAGCCTTCGAAGAGGTATATTTATATAGGCGGATTTTCCGCCCTCTTTTTTGTGTTTATTTTTCGTGAAACGTGGGTCGAGGTCATGATTTATAAACGTGGCTATATATGGAGGATAAGAATTTTCCCGTTGCTACAGTAATATATTTGAATACTTCTTCTGATGATCGATCTAGGTGTTCCCTGAAGTTTCTTTGAAGGTAGTATGAATAAAATAACAATGTATGCAGTGCACACTTCTGAAAAAAGGTTAATATCATGGTACTTTGACTTCTGAAAGGAAATACCTATGATATTAAAGTAGAAAATTTTTCAGTTCCTCAGAAATCTTTCATTACCATGTACCCTTAACTATTCTACCGAAATTTTTTATCTAAAGGTTACTTACTTTGCTACTACCGTTGTCATAAAGCTGAAGTGGACCTCATGTTTTGCAATTTTGACAAAAAAAAATATATGTTTCAGTAAAATATGTAACGTAATCTCCATTAATGAAAACCTAACGAAAATTGATTCGGTCATTCAAATTATTTGCTTTACTTAATTAAATTAACATATAATTCTGAGGAGAGTATTAAATAACTACTGTGAAAATTGGCTTGGAATTAAAATATCCATATTTTAAATTGGGAAAAAATATCCTGTCATATTGACTGGGAGAAGGATAATCGCTGTCTTCATGTACTCTTATAATTCTACAATTAATTCAAGGGTTTAAATTAATACGATAATTTAATTTTTTTACTTAATGAATATTCCAACTGTAAATTTAATTTTAAAATTTATCTCATCACATTATTTTCTTGTTTTGAGCAGATAACAACATAGGGAATCAAACTTAAAGAACTTAAGATTAGGCTTACAAAATTTGTAGGTAATTAAAATGTTTAAATACGTAAGCTGTTCTACTATTTATAAGCTGTGAATTGTACATTAACAGATGCAGTAGACAAATATAATAACATTTTAACAATAATTTATAGTAGTTGTTTGAAGAGGCCTCTTTGTGGAACTGTTTCATTTTGCAACGAATAAAAACACTTTGCTTCCCACTAAAGGATTTATTACCACGACTAGTTTCGCTACACCCGAAGCATTATCAAGTGACTGTACATACCATTTTTACCACAAATACTATTCTACCACTTCTTACACTTCCTAACCTCTTCCCAGCCTTGACCTTATATATTTGTGGCACCGTAACTAGTGGCGGTAATAAATCTTATTTTGGAAAGAAAAATGCTTTTATTTTTAGCAATAATTTATAGAATATTCCGTAACGCATCAGATATTATAATATGTTTAAATAAAAATTGTGAAAATAAACTTCCAAATAGAAATTGTAGATGAGGATTTAAAAACATGTTATCAAGATTATTAAATAACGAACGTTTATTAAATTTAAAAACGATCGATAACATTTACTTCAGTTAGTTTTCAAGGACAGCATCTTCTGTAAACTATTATAAAATATTATCTAGTCGGTACAAATTAATTGATGTCACGTTTTCATCATTAAAAGATTACTTGAATAAATTGAATTTGGTGTTTCGTATAGTTTATCATGTATGGAAATTTTAGGACGTGCACAAAAGGTGTTATGACTTTCCGTTTCCAATTTTTTATAATTCATTTATTCAACTTCATAAAAATAATTTCATGAATCGATGAATTTGGGTCTCTAGCTACTTTCACTTCTCTGTTTTACTGATGCCTTTATTTATAGGGAATTAAGATAATCCGAAAGTCATTTTTTTTTCTTTTTGGGACTATTAATTTACGTACATTTATTTATGTAGTAAGTATTTATACTTATGAAATCATTTTCTGCTGTATTTATTTTTATCAGTTAAATGTATATTTTTATATATTTTTAAATAACAAAATATCTCGACGTTTCATCCTAGAATTTCCTCTAGTTTGTCCTCCTTTTTATGAATATTTGTTGCTAAGCGACTATTTTTCCTCTGTTCATAGTGAATACTCTCAACGGAGGATCTAATAAGAATCATTTTTCCTGTAGAAATATTCTTTCCCGTGATCAATTTCCTCCAAAAAATCTTTAAAACGCGGGAGAAGGAGGGACAAAAATTGTTTCGCAAAAGGTTTCTTCATGGAATTGCCTTTTTCTCAGTACTGCCTAGGGAGAGGAAGGAGGGTTGGGTTAAGGGTACGTGGCGAGGGATTGGGGAGAGGATCTCGTCTCTTGATGGAGGGTTGATGGATGTCCTCAAGACCAAGAGGAAAGAGGTGGAGTCAGTCCTTTTTGCCTTATTGCCTGGACTACTATTGCGACCTCCGCCGCGGTCTTGGCGCTTCGGATTCCACATCCTTTTCGGCTTTCTCTTCTTTTAGGCATCTTTCTCGGCACTCAGTCACCCCCGCCATCCACCGCCACCTTTTATGGCCACAACGTGGGGAGAGATTGTCGGCCTACCTCCGAAAGGATTCTTCCCCTCTGCCAACCTAATCCCAAACCACCTTGCTACATTCAGGACCACTCCATGTGTGCTTAACCAACCTATTTCATTCCAATCCGTTTCGCCCCTTCCGATATACGTCATGGATTTTTTAAACTTTTTAAAAACCTTAACCATTCAATACTACCACACTTTCTATGGAAAAATTAAAGCCAATCAATTCTTTCTTCACTTAGTTACTTGTTACCCCCTTCACACCCTGCGTATATAATTATAACAGTTATTTTGAAAAATAAAATACATTTTTCTTGTAGCAATTTCAAGAAGTTTTATAATAAATGCAATAATATTGATAATATTAATTATAAAAATTTCAACGTGATCCATTAATAATTTGTATTAATACATTTAGTAAATCACTTTACGTAGTTTTTAATGTAATAAATGTTAATATTAATAATGTTAGAGATTAATAGTTAATAGATAGAGATTCAACGGATTTTATACGTTCTTCTACCATAAGTCTTACTTCCCTTGTGGACTTTATTTCTGTCCTCATTTCTGAATCCACAAACGTTTTCGTTCATTTTCCTGCGTTAAATATTCTTCTATGAAAATTTTAGGGATGCATTAAGGTTGAAATTTCTTCTCTCAACATATGTATCACGGCTTATGGGAGTGTGGTTAATAAAGATGTATTTATTTGAAGAGGGAAACGTGGTCTCAATTTTGCCCGAAAAAAGACGTCAACTAAATATTTTCTTCCTTTCGTCAGTCATGACGGGACAATGGAGTTGGTAGTCATTTTCTTTACGGCTAATTTCATCCCCCTACTCTTCGTGAGGGAGTGGGGAAGGGTTGGGGTGATGGAGGTGGCTACTAAAAGGTTTCGGCGTGTGAACCCGTTTGATGGCAGTGGGTGATAGCATCGCAGAGAGGGACAGGGTCCTGGGGAGGCTATGAGGGACGCGCTGTCGACAATAAAAGAAGCGTTTTTTTGTGCGAATCATTTGAATCCACATTTGGCCTTTTTTCCTTCATCCTCTTCCCATGACACAAAGCTGACTTTCTATTTTTAGAACGTTCTATCCGAGACCAGAAGCTGTATTTTTCTCGAGTATTGATAGCAGGAAAAGGAATATTCCTATTCCCAGAAATATGTGCACGTTAAAAAAACCGACGAAGGTATAGTAAAAATGTTTGTTTCTAGGGACGAAAATAACCAAATGATATTCAGTCTATGGTTAAAGACTAATTATGAGGAAGTGCAGGGGATTTGCCAAAATTATTTTCACCATGGATCTCTTATGGAATATTATTTCGAGGAAAAAGTTTTACGTACGCTTATTATTTGTTTTGTAACTTTCAACGAAGGTTTTCATAATAATAACATTAACCTAACATCAAAGTAGAAACTCTGGTTACTATTTATAATATGTAAGACTAGAGCTGGAAGAAATATAAAGTTCATTACCTCCTATAAAATATGTAACACAGCCGATACTCAATTGTATAGGTGATTTCTTTTTCCTGGTAACACTAGCGATAAAAAAGAAAAACTACAGGCATACATATTCATTTTGCATCATAATATACAATTTTAAACAGTAAATTATATAATGTTCTAAATTCATGGTCTTCTTTCTCTATTTCTCTGGACAGACAGAACGGTGACGGTTTCTGTGTCAAGTTATGAGGAAAGGGCAGCAAGTTAATGGCTATTGTTACTTACGCTATTGCACAGGTCCTAAATCAGTTTAATAATCAATAGTGTTAAGTCAAAAACCATGTAATGGCATTTAAAAGAGTTTTAAAAACTTAGTAATCAGCTATATGAAAACTGCTGAAACTTGAAGGCTGCATTGAAATTACAACCCATGAGACTAAAAGGAAATATCAGGAAATTGGTAGGTGAGAAAGAGAATCGCAAGTGTAAGAAAAATCAAGTTGTTATTTCTGGTCTTATTTCTGCTGAAAATTGTTGGAAATTGCAGTAATTTTTACCAAAACAGTAGAATATATTTTTTTCCTTGATACGGGCATTTTTCGGCGCCCATTTTTTACCCCTTTACCTTTGTGTGGCGAAAGAACTTTGACTGAATGGAAGCTTTTCGTTGATGAGTAAATTTGATCTCGACGACGATTTGGAAACATGGAAAATTGTAACAGGTGCCTAATACAGCAGTTACTGGATGCGTTGACTCAATTTGTCATGACAGACCAGGTGCAGATGCGTGTGGTAACTTAACGTAACGATTCAATATCTACCATTTCCTTCTCCTGACTTTGGCTTTCCCCCTCCGGCGGTCAACTGCGGAAACACCCCCCGGAGGAAAGCGATGATAACCGACGGTTAGTATTTGATCGCTTAATGTGGTTTTGTGTTGGCCAGGGATGGAATATGGTGGAGAGGACTGGAAAAAGGGGTTGGGAAGGGCGACAAAAGAAAAAAAATAATCTCGAGGCCAATTTTCTAGAGAGCATGTAACGGAGGTGGCTGTGAAAGTCAAAGATGTGTTTCGGGCGGAGCGAAAGAGAGAGAGGGAGGGGAGAGGAGGTGCGCTTCTGCTAAAAGGAGGGATTATTTCTCGCCTCAGACCTTATCAACTCCCGGAGAGAGCGTGAATGATCGCACCCAATCCACTCCTCCCGAGTGCTGAGAGAGAATGAGTGAGAGAGAGAGAGAGAGAAAGACCTTTCTTCAGTCTTCCCCAATTCTCTCCTTCCGCCCTTAGGCCGTCTCGACTACCCAGACAGACTAGGCGCCATTTCTCATCCTTCCCACGGCTCCTACATACGTTCATCTTCTTCAACAACCCACCCTGAGGCACCGACATTAAGTTCCGTGCTGATGCTAATGAAATTCTTTGGTGGAACCTCTTCATCTCGATGAAAGTGAGGCAATGAGAGAGAGAGATAGAGAGATCCCAAGGGGTGCAAATAGGGAGAGAGAAAGGAAATGATAGGTAACATTTTCCCCCGAAGGGTTGTAGAATAGGTATTTTAAGAATGATTTGTTTCGGCAACGACTTCGTTGACTGTAAATTTTCACCAGTGAGCTTCTGGACATATATAAATAAACGGAACATGCTGTACTAGGACATGCGCTGTAAAGAGAATTGGATCGAGATCTCAGATGTCAAATTCCATCCGGTCTTTTCCTTAGCATACGAATGGGAGTAGTGAATGAGGCTGTGTGACCCCTTGAGTTCACCTACAGAGTTGTCGGAAAACTTCCCCAATCGAGTCTTGAGAAAGTTACCCATTGGATCCTTGGGGGCGATAATGACGTTGAACCTTTCTCAGGAATATTCAGGCAAAAAATGATATTTCTCTATAAGAAGAGTTTTTCATATAATTTTTATTGAATAAATATTAATGGTTTTTGTAACGGGTTCATGTTACTAAGTCAGATGTATAAAGTGTGTTTCTAAGCATTCATTCGTCGGTGAAAAGTTAGTCAGATGCAATATAATATCACACGTATAGCTAAATTTAATTTGTTTACGTGCGTAATTACCACACTTGGGTAAGGGTTCAAAAAAATCCTCTTTTTGAGAAACTATTTTATTATCCCATTGGATGAAAAGATCTTATAGAATTTATAGTTTCAGAGTGGTAAAAATATCCAACGTTCTATTTGCGAATATTGCGTATAGTAGAAATATGATAAAAACCTAAAACCATTATATTATTTCGAGTCACGATGTTAAAAATCCATTGAGGATAGTTATTCCCAGAGTATATCCAAATCTATCGATATTCCACATTATTTTAAGCGTTCATCATACCGAAACATCTTCATCCTTTAAAATAATACTTTTCATTATAATTTGGAAATTAAATTATTGTTAATTAACTCTTTTTTTTACTGTTTCTTAAAGTAGAAATATTTTATCTTAAAGGATAGGTCCCCTCTTTTATTTTACATGCCTGGAACTTTATACTAGCCAAAAATGTGAGGTCCTTGTTTACATTTTACTATTTCGGCTACCGATTTATTTTACCATAAATATATTCCTACACTTGTCACATGAAATAATAATAAAATAGCAATTAGTATTACAGATTCAGTCTTGATGTACTGGAAGGAACATATAATGAAAGAAGAAATAGCACATTAAAAGAAATAAAAACATTAAACAGGAATATTAACGGAATACGTATGCAAAATATCTAAGAAAATT
>WURS02131276.1:0-22396 GCA_011762765.2 Rhinocypha anisoptera | reverse complement strand
CTCGATTGCTCCTCCTCCGTCCTCCGCACCACCACCACCACCCCCTCCCCCCTCTCCTCCCTCCTCCTCTATGCTGTCCCTGCTCTTGCGACTCTTCCGCCTGCGGAGGAGAGGAGGAGAGTGCCTGTCGGTGAGCACACTGCAAGAGTTGGCAATCAAAATGGAGCAAAATTTGCTCCCTCACACCTCACACGAGTAATGCATTAATTTATTTCCCGGACAAGAATTACCACTATCCCACCTGAAAACTTACTTCGGTAAAAGTAATTCAAGAAAGTGAGAACTATCAATCAATGCTACAAATTACAATCTAGCACCACTCTACACCGGCACCAGAATCAATCTATAAAACTAAGTACTTGGAAACCAGAAGGATATGGTGCCCTGGTAATCATTTGGGTGAAAAAATAGGACCATCCTCAGCTTGTGTGTGTTTAATGGGAGTGAGTCCAAGAGTGTTACCTAGGTATGGATCCAGAATCCCTAAGCCTGCAGTTGGATGGCCATGGAGGGTATCCCCCCATCTTCTCAGGGATTTACCATTTTGCAAAGATAATGTTCACACATAACCAAAGCGATGAATATTAAGGATGCATTCTCCTAGTGAATCTAGCAAAAGATTATAATCACATTCCATTTGAAAGGTTTCCCATGGAATCTGACGGCAGTTACCATCAAGCCTTTTAGATGATGTGTCTATTTGAAGGTCACGGTGAGAGCACTCAAGGCTACCCAAATTTGAAAATGCTGAAAATCCCTAAATTGAAGATTCTTAAAGACAGCATCAAGGAGTGTGTAGAACAGCTGGAACACATGCTTCTTATTCATCTTGAATTATTACAATTATTACAAACCAAATGTTTTTCTATGTTTGTCTATAGTGAAGTTGACATAATGCGTTGACGATTCATTTGTATATTTGAATTCCTTTGTAATTTTCAATTTCTTTTTTCCTGTTGGGTCATATATATGTACATGCATACCCTTATGACCAATAAAATTTATTATTATTATTAAAAAGTATAGGGGGCGATGGGGAGTTGTAAACATATGGCACACATGCTCAAAGTGGCTAACGGAGCAGCTGGGATGGCACTAGAGGAAATTGCAAAAGGAGTTTCGATTACGTTGGAAATAACATGTGAAATTTATCTGAGTGTGCAAACTTAATATTTGTTATTAATATTTAAAATGTCACTGATATTTTCTCTTCTTGTTTCATATAAATTATAAAGCCACTTTATTCTAAACCATACAACAATGTGATTTATAACTGACAGATTTTAAATGATATTCGTTCATGCTACGTTCGTACTATTCATTCGTATTATCCTTGCTATGCACTCTAATAAAATTTTAAATCTAAATACAAATAGGTAACAGCAAATGCCACTTTAAAAGTGATTTTTTTATTATAAAAACATCCTATGATTCTTATAGATTTGAAAATAAACCAAGTCTCTGTTTCACCCGATGGGTTGGCTTGTGAGTCAAGAGTAGTACACATTCTTATTTTATAAACTGTGGCACTCAATCATCAAAAGGTTTGCCATCCCTGGTCTAGGGCAGATATTCCCAAACTGGGATACCCAGCATTATCATGGAGCAAGGAAATTTCATACAGGAGGTACAGCGTATAGTGGGTAAAAAAGTATATTATGATATAGGACATAGTTTCCAGTGTGACTTCGTGGAACTGCTTCATGATTAAATAAGACACAAAGTTTGTGTCTCATTTAATTATATTATGATAATAAAATATTCCAAAAATATTTTGAGTAATAAAGAGATAAACTAATTCATTTTATGAAAACATTATTACTCTTTATTTCTTGAATTCTTTCATGCTTCATGGTAAATTTGAGAATTCATTAATATCTAATAATAATGAACAGGAACCACTGGAAATACTGGATAAAAGCCAAGGAGGTTTAACTGGACCAAAAAGGTTGCAAACTGCTGATGTAGGGCACAAAAAATGTTCTAACTACCATGCAACTTCAACTTTTAGCCTAATACAACTACTTCTTCCATCATCACACATTATTTAGAAAAACATATTTAAAGAACAGGATCGTATTTGTTCTATTATGTGAGGATGATGCAAAAATGCTAAGATGTGCCAAATGGGATTAAACACCAGAAAATCTCACTACACCAGGGTGAATGAAAATGGCCCAGTTAAATTCCAGAAAGTCCCACCGGACAAGTTATAATGTAACACACTTGACTCAGAGAAAATTTTAATTCCCTCAGAGCGACAGCAATTCTTTTTTCATAAACAAACATAAGGACATCAAACACCAATATGCATCACCCACCCTTTGGCATCAGCCATAGCAGATGTGTTTAAGAAACAGTCAGAAAATATACTTACTCTATAGTTTATCAAGAGAATTATCTGATCAAAAATATAATTTTTTAATGTATAATGTAAGGTATATGATACATGAAATTAAATGCATGACTATATAAGAAAAAATTCTTGATATTCTTAAAAATAAATAATTACAGCAGGGAGTTCTGTATAAGCCATGTGGAGTTATATAAGTAATATATATATTGTTCAACATTTAATTCAATATCATTAGGTATTTGATTCTGTCTATATAGGAGAAGTTTTGTGAAAACATGGAAATATATAGTACATATTTTAAAATTGTTATTGGATAGGGGGTTTAGAGGTTTCCCAACTTAGGATACAGTTCAATGTTGTATCTTTCTAACAATGTAAATTAATGCCAATTTGCTTGTTTATTTGAAATTATATAAAATTCTTACTTGACAAATGTAATCCTCATCTTGCATCTTGGCAAGGGTTAATGAATATTGATAATCGATGTTACTATCACAAACAGATGATTAATTACAATGGACGATTGTCAGTTAAGTGATTAAATATAAATAAAAGGTTGGTTACACCAGGTCTCAGTACACACCATCGCATGGCAGCCGGAAGGTACGAATCTAATTCATTTCATCATATCAAGAGGTGAAAAGCAAAGAATGGCTGAATACTTAAAAATAGCCATGAAAATAACAAGTATGGGCGTGATGTCCAAAGATTTTGAATTACAGAAATTAGTATTCTATATAGACTGGAACAAAATCAATGAAAAATTTTAGAATGAATGAATACTAATGACTTGTGAAGTTCAACCAATGATGAACAGACTTGGATGTCCAATCTATGATGTGTCATTCATATCATTATCTTTGCACTCTAATAAATTATGTATATTCAAAATAAATAATAGGGAATTCAAACTAAATTTTTTTTATTATAAAAAACCCTACACCTCCAATGCACAAAAAAAAACAATTTTTTCTATCTTATTCAATGGGTTGACACACTAGTCGAAAGTAAACTCTTTTATTTCATAAAATTAGGAACTCAATAGCCAAAAGATTCGCCATTCTAGCTATATACGAGGGGAGTTCTAAAAGTTCTCGGCCTGACAAATAAAAAACATGATTTTAAAAAAAAAATTATTTTTCAACATAGTCTCCTTTCAAATTAATACACTTAGTCCAACGACTTAACAACTTTTTAATACCCTCAGTAAAAAATGATTTGTCCAACCCTGAAAAATAAGCATCTGTCTCAGCTTCAACTTCATCATTTGATGTGAATTTTCATCCAGCAAGCCATTTGTTCATATTTGGGAACAGGAAGTAATCGCTGGGTGCCATATCAGGTGAATATGGTGGATACGGAAGCACTTCGAAGCGATGTTCATGAAGTTTTGCAGCAACAATGCGTGTGAAGGTGCATTATCATGATGAAAGAGAACTTTCTTCTTTGCAAGATGTGGGCATTCAATCTGAATAGGGACTTTTAGTTGGTCCAGAAGTGAAGCGTAGTACTCTCCGGTGATAGTTTTGCCCTTCTGGAGATAGTCTACATGTACGACTCCACAATAATCCCAAAATATCGTAGCCATGACTTTCCCTGCAGACGGAGTCAGTTTTGCTTTCTTTGTTGCTCTTTCACCTGGGCCTGCCCACTGTTTGGACTGTTCCTTTCTCTCTGGCATATGATGATGAATCCATGTTTCATCTACTGTTATGAATCGTCGAAAAAACTCACCGAGAATCCATTTAAACAACTCTAAACACTCTTTAGAAATGTTCATTCGAATGCGTTTTTGGTCGATGGCTAACAAACACGGCACCCATCGCACGGAAAGCTTTGACATACCCAAAACTTAATGTAAAATGTAGTTCATGTGGCCTGTCGAGATCTTTGCAATGTAGGCTAGCTCACGTACCTTCAATTGGGGATCATTGAGTTCGGAATTGTGAATTTTTGCCACAATTTTGTCTGTGGTTGAGGTTTTTGGACGTCCTGAGTGCTCATCATCTTCAATGGATGAATGGCCACGTTTAAATTCCGCTGACCATTTTTTGACTGTTGAAAACGAAGGAGATGAATCCTTCAATGTAGAATCTAACTCATTTTTTATATCCGTTGGGGTTAAACCTTTCAAAGCGAAGTACTTTATTACTGCTCGTAATTCAATTTTCTCCATTTTGTACACAACTGACACCCTTCACACTTTACAACGACACAGGAAGAAAACAAATGAATGAATGCGTTTCAAACTTTACAGCACTCCATGTAATGAATCAAACAAAAAAATTAATACAGAAAATTCACGATCCTCAAACCATCTATGAGTCAGGTCGAGAACATTTAGAACTCCCCTCGTACTAATGACTACACATGACGATAAATGAGCCACTCAAACTTTTAGAGAAATGGAAGGAGGGCCCCTCAGAAATTGATGAATGGGCAGTGGCCTTCATAAGGTTTCTCGAGAATTTCAATGGGATGGTTTATTATGTCATTTATTAATGAATATGGGTTTGCTCAAGAGATGTGTCCATAAAAAACAAATTAAAATAGCTTCTGGTTTTCATTTCATGTTTCTCCTTCCTATTCAAAATTTGGACTAATAGTAATAGTGCTCATTTACTGGACCAGACCTGGGATATAAATTCCATAGGCAACTAGGCAAACATATACTTCCAGCCTGAACATTATATTCAAGTAGGACAATCTATGCCTTGTCAATATTGGCTCCAAAGTATCTCACCATATATTTCAGTACTCAAGAGAAAGCAAAAGAACTCCAAAAAATCCTCGTTCAACACAGGAAAAGGATTTTGTGCAATGTGAATTATTCCCCTCTTCAGGTGAAGCTTACATCTTTCATCTAAATAGGCCTCATATGTCAGGTAAAGCCACATAATGTTACTAAATGTTCACACCATTTCTCTAAAAGAATTAAAAGATACAACTGATAGTGTCATTCTGTGAATAAACAATGCTGTCATAAGAGTCTTAATTTTATTTAACACAAGTCTGACACTAGTGTTATTTTTGGTGCTAAATAGTAACCCTCAATCAGGGTCACTATCTTGAGTTATAGAAACAAGATGAATAGAATTTCGCTTTAATATTACGCTTGACTCTACATAACTCTGGTGTAATCACTTACAGGATACCACTAATCATGTTCATAACTTCTTTAATGTGGGGAAAAAACAAATACTAATGGTTACCAAACATGCAAGAATAACTTTCACAACATGAGGAGGACTATAAATCTTTGAGAGGAGTCATGCGAAATGCCTACTTGTGATGGCGGTGATGCTTGGTCACTCGGTCACTCTCCCCATCAACCATGGTCACTGCAGTCTCCACACCGTCTGCCACACATGACGATGAGGTCGCTTCCGTCTCCCTGGATACATCCCCAGAGGGTCCATCATGAGGGTGGATGGAGACAAGAGGGCAGCAGCCGACAGGAGTGGCATCGTCATCACCTCCTCCTCCCTCCCCGTGGCTGCCTCCACCTTCCTCCTCCTCCCCCCCCTTCTCCACTACTGCCACTCCACCCACTCCATCCACTCCCTTGAAGAATTTCCCAAGTCGCCGAAAAACTCACCCTTTTCTCCCTCTCACACCTCATCCTCTTTGGCGATGCCGGGATGTACTCCTCCTCCTTTTCTCTACCCCTCCTCGGGGAAGATTTATGGTCGACGCCCTCGGTCGCACGTACACGCGTGATCGCCACTCCACGGCCGGACCGCACCTCGCCCGCCGCGGTCCGAGAGTCCTCCCACTCCCACGGTCCCGGCCCACGGCTCCAGGAGACGCTGGCGAGTCGCGCACGGCATTATTATTGTCATCGTCGCCGTCATTACTATTACCGCTGCTGCCCTTTGGTCGAGGAAGAAAACCGGCCGGTGGACGGC
This sequence comes from Rhinocypha anisoptera, assembly GCA_011762765.2. Classification (NCBI taxonomy): domain Eukaryota; kingdom Metazoa; phylum Arthropoda; class Insecta; order Odonata; family Chlorocyphidae; genus Rhinocypha; species Rhinocypha anisoptera. Next base: position 16,132 of record WURS02131276.1, on the reverse strand, counting down.
TTGGAGGCTTGTCAGTGCGTGCGCGGGTTTGCGCGTTAAGCAACGCGATACTCCTCGAAAAAAAATTCTTCTTCCCTTCCTTCTCATTCCCTCGATCTTCATCTAACACTATTTCTCCCATTTCACGCGGTCCAGTGGGTCCTATAAAAACGTTTGAAAAAGTCAGATCGTCACGTCGAAATACGTCCGGAACGTTTCATTGCGTTTATGAAGGACATAATTGCCGATAATCACCGTTCAAGTCTTTTTTTCGTCCATTCTCCTTTCACTTTCTCTCCTTCTTCGCAAGCGCTCAGTCGTTGGAACTATTAAGGTGCAGGCTTTGTCATTATGGTGCTTTTTTTAACTTTCTTTGGATGTCCCGTTGGGAAAAAATTCCGCGGCCTCCCTCCCGGGGCGTCTATTTTAGTTAGAGCCTATGATCTAATAACTAAATCTCCCAAAAGCAGTAGGAAATTATTAAGACTCTGTCACCCGCTTACGAGTAAGATTTTCCGGAAGAGGATGACTTCATTTTTTCTGTTCCGAAAGTTAATTTCCACTCATTGGACAATTAAAATACTCGGCGATATCCGCTATGTTATGTGTTTTTAGAATCTAGCCTAAAGATTCAAGCGATTTATTAATAATAAATACATACTTATTCGAAATGGATAAATATGGCGATTTTGGGTCAATTGAAAAAGGCACAAAAACTGATTTACATCGTTTATGATAACTAAACGCAGATATTAGTGATTATAGTTAAATAAACGGATGACCTTTTTCGGTTATAATTACCGTTCTTGAAATAAATTCAGTTCCCTTGGCATTTTAACGATGACAGTAGGTGGTGAATTCTTAAAAAGTTTTTTGTCGCCATCTAAGATTCCTATATCTGGGGCAGAGGTATTAGCATAGGAAATGAATTGGTGCCTTCTCGGGGTTAAATTGGTCTTAGGTTGGGAAATCCGAGGATCGTTGAAGGCTCCTATTTTCTTCTTTAATTGGAGCCACATCATTAATGTTTCTATTTATTTATTTCATGTCCGAACTAATCTGTCTTCATATTCATGATCGGTCTTGGTGTTGTATTTAAAAATGACCCGAGAAAACAGAGTATAGTCTTAACGATGAAAACCATCAACTTTCAATCGATTATACACTCACACAAAGATCTTGACCAAATGACCATGGTATTTCCTTGGTGTGTATCAGTTTGTGAGTGGTCCCAACAGTTAACCCATAACCAGACCCTTAGACCGTTTATTTTCACCTTCAAATATGAAATTCCACGTTTTCGTATGGTATATTTGAGGCATTTATTGTCATTTTTTCAATAATTAAATGACTTCACTTATATGGGACGGTGTTCAGATTTGATGTTACCATGTTATTTTTTATTATTTCCTTTGCCCCAAAGTAACTCTCCTCAGGGTGTACGAACAGTAACTACGCTACTACTCTGAGATACGAATCTCAGTGAAGAACTTATTTAATTCTTTCTATAATCTCACAAGAAAATTCACCGCGATAGAGGCCAGTTAAAATTTCAACATTTCCAGAGATAATTTCGAATGATATGTGCGTGTACAAGTAAATTCATTGAATACTTTCTTTATACCGCCATTCAAGAATTCCTCTTTTGGTGGAAACAGGAGTAATCTTATACCTGAAGGAAAACATTTTAGTATCTGTTATTTTATTTTATTTATTTATTTATTTATTTTCAATCGCCCACAAACAGCACTAATAGGCCAATTACAGTGGGCACTATAACATCATTAATAACAAGGACGAAACACACACATCCATGCCACAATGTGTAGATTGAAAAATCCATCTAGTCGGGATTCGAACCCGCGACCTCAGGGTTGGCAGACGAGGACGTTACCCCGCCGCCCCCGAGGTCGGCAAATATATTATTATTCATAACCGGCAGTTATATTATTCATAATCTCTCTTCACTTGAATTCATACGTTGGCCATGATATTAGACCTCTATTTCTTTCTGAGTTGGTATCATAAAATTTTATTGGCCAAATTAATAAGAAATTTCACAATATTTAATGTTCTCCATCATTTCATCATCCATAGCAGAAGAAGAAAAATATATTTTTCCGCAGTTTTTTTGTAGGTAAGACACATTTCATCGAGATATAGCGTAGCCAGTTACCATATAACGGTGACACGCGTAGTACTTGCAATAAAGTCAGTGTAAAAGTACATTTTATCCTTCTGCTATTGATATCAACAACTTCCACGAAGTGATGCCTGAAATAATTATTTCATTTCATCGTTATTTTCCGTTTATGATATAGGCTTAACTCGCTTCTCCATTTATCTCTTCAATCTTATAAACTATTTTCTATACAATTTCTCACTTTCTGACATACAATTGTTTGTTTCTTTTATATGCCACGTGATATCTTACTCCAATTTTATTTCCGTTTAACATAACCCCAGTGATTTTCAGTGTGATCATCCTACAAATTATTCACAACTAAGTCGTCTCTCCATCTCTGGATCTATTAATTGCTTTTTGGTGTTCTTCTCTTCCTGAAATATTCTCAAAACAAAATCACTCGTCGATTTCATTGTTGCTTAGAGGATGTAACATGACCATTACTGCCTTGTACATACCCACTATCTAGCACTTTTAACCAACTCAGCGTATACCATGCATAATAAACTAAATGGTAGTTTAGTCTAGCTGCGTTTTCCTTTTCACGTGTTCAACATTGAATTTATTTATAGCCATTTCATATCTTTTTGTTATTTATAATTGACAGATTTTATCATATCATGTGTAAATGAAGGAAATTTTCTTGTGCAACTTACTGTCGTGCTAGCATAAATTTAACGAGTAAGGTAATTTTACTTAAATCGACTCCTTTCCTCTTAATAAATGATTTTGTTTGTGATCAATTATTGATCCAATATTTTTAAACGCCGTTCCTTTGGTTGATACGGAAAGCAAATTACACTAAAGAGAAAGCTGTATATTTTGAACATTCGTAGTTTTGACTGTGATATATTAGTTACCTGTGGTAAAGTGTTAACTTCAGATGTAAAACTGAGAATTTACCCAGGGATTACGAAATCAGAGCGGAGCACTAGGTGGTCTTTGGAAAGAGCCTGGTAGTTCAATGACTAAAATGTTTATGGGCTTAGTTTTTCCAGTTGGCCTGTGACTGTGAAGATAGTGACTTTTGAAATTGCATTTTTCTTTTAATTCATTTTTTTTAAATGGCCAACATTTTTTAAACCCACACCTTATAGGTACGTTGCGTTAGTCGAGAAATATCTTTAGTTTAGACTCTCACGTCTTGAATGGTGAGAATGAATATCAAGAAATCTGGTGTCTTATAGAACTCGTACTTTTCTTTAGCATGTTACAAGAAAGCAAATATTATATTTCTATACCATATATTTTCGATATTTTATGTACAGTAAATGACTAAAACATTTAGAGCCATATAATTCAATCCTAATTTTTGCCGAATACTATTTTTGCAGCGCTGTGACAGTTAATATCGTGTTCACACGAAACTTATTTTGTTCTTGTTTCTTTTATATATTTATTCTTACATTTAATTTTTCAAAATATTGCTTTTATTATACGTTCTATTCCACTTTTATATTATCGCATTACTATAAAATTCCCGACATCCTATCTTTTGCACACATTTCAAGAGTAAAAGTGACAGGAATTTTATAGCATAATAAATGCCTTGTAGGGCGTCGAATGGCAGACACTATAGATAATACAGTCGAATATTGGATATTTGTTTTAAATTAAAAACCAACAAAGATTAAGAAAGCGACATTATTTGAGCATCGTTATATTCTAAATAATATAATTTATATTCTCCAAATGACCAGAATTCTCTGAGAGCCTAACGGTCGTCCAGGCCTTCAAGCCACCCGTATGATATCATTTCTATTAAAATTGTCCGTAAGTTCATTTTTTTATATAATGACCCGAAAAATTCCAATTACTCATCAATAAGAATCCGCACTTAGGACAGAAAGAGAACCACCATTATCAAATTGTGATGAGGCATTTCCCAATGCAAGGACCATATAAAAGCGGTATAGTACTACTTCAAATCGTAGAAGATATTTTTATTCGAAATAATCCATTCCTTGAGATAAATCCTTAAGATATATAGGGATACAATAATATTCGTTTCCATGATATTTGTATAATTCCTAGGTAAACCATTTACCTTGTAAACTTTGGCAGTTTGGTAAACCACCCAGGAATCTTACTTAAGAACCTGAGCCATCTCAAGGATTGATCTACTGTGGAGTTGGTTAAGGTTACCGAGATTTATTGGACTCCATAAAAATAAATCGCACTATGGAATAAAGCTAACCATTAAGCAAGTAAACCAAAAGAAAATTAGGCCTATACAATTAAACTGTCAACTCTTGTCCTCTAATTATTTCTGTATGCTACCCATCGGTTCTATAGAACTACACGGTAATGTATGGTATGCATGGTAATAATAAATGGTAATGAACTACATGGATAGATTTGACGCATTTGTGGAATGTTTTAGGTTTTTCTTATTACTACGGCTGGAATTCCCATACCTCTACGAATTAAAATGTAAATTAATTTTGTTATTGAATTAAATTCTTGTAATTAATATGATGTTTTCTCAAATCATGATATACTTCATTGTCAGCTTTCATAAGTTAGTGAACGGAAGACCATTATGTAAACCATTGACTAACAACGTTCCGGTACACATTTTTGGTGTACATATGCGTGCAGCAATAACTTAAATTCATTTTGATTAACTTTTCAGGTTCCGTGAACTTTGAAGTGACCATCTCATACGAATCACTCCCAGGTTCTAATCAGAGATATATTCACATTCTCACCTGAGTCAAGGACGTGCAGCTTTTTGGGATGCAGTTTGATTTCAATAGGGTGAACAAGAAATGAAATTACTCCACCCACCACCAAAGCGTGCTTTCAAGAAATGCCGGCCCTGGGTAAAGGTGATCACCCCCCTCAAGCAAAGGTAACCTAACAGTTCTCTAGTTGTGTCTCTTTCACTTTAAAAAAAAGGTCCGGTATACACTCAGGAAAATTTTTAACTGGCCAACGTTTGGGCTTTGTTCCTTTTTATTGAATAAGAGAAGAAAAACAAATAGTTGTTGTCCATTCTTTGCATGCATGTATAAATTGTGCCTGCGTGAAATATATTCATAAGTATCACTAATAAAAAGAGATTCCGAAATTTTGAATGAACCCCATACTAAGGGAGGACTAATAAATAGTGCATTCTTGGAATATTTTTCGAGTTATTGAAATTACTCAAAAATATTACTTGGGCATGAGTCAAAATATAGCTATCCGCTATATTGCCCTTTTTCCTCGTTTTAAACAGAAGTAAAATTCCGATTCATGGGCCTATTCAGTTTTTCTAATACTTGAAAAGATCATATTTTATGCAAAAATCTTCCTTTTTGATGCTTCGTTGAAAATATCAACATTTTATCTTAAAATTTAAAATAGAGTTGAATTTCACTTTTACTGGTTTATTTTACAATTATTCATAATAGTAAAACTTACGATTCATTAAGTTTCCATCATCCTTACCACATTTTGTGTTCGTCTTTTCTGTATACCTTACCTTATTTACAATAATAGGCCGTTTATTATATATATATAGTGGGTGTGTATCAGTATATGTATATATATATATATATAATGCGTTGATAAGTCCACACTTGTGAATACAACTTATTCTTCTTCCTCAATCCTTAACAAAAAGTTCTGCCTCGACCACCGAAAATTCGGATCCCTGTGTAAGTGTTCTTTTATTTGTGTTCTGTTTTTTGTGCTTTCACAAGTATAGTTTATATATATGGTGACACACCGTGCGTGTGTGTCACTAAACCTCGAGTTTTGAAATATATACCTATATAGGTATAAATTTCAAAACTCGAGGTATTCACGACTTCCTGAAAGCTGGGCGTTCTACCAACTTCTGCTTCGTTAATCCTTCGTTAAAAACGATTTAAGTAACGGCAAGGATGACTAAGAGTGCAAGTGACCGCATACTTCTTCGAAAATCTTAACACACTTTAAAGACGACGAAAATGATTTTGAAATCTTAAAAGAGTTACTAGTCGTGAAAAGATGAAAATTCTTAGCTAATGCAGTTAAAAGAACCAATACGTACAGAGATAACACAAATATGTTAATAAGTGATATTAAAATGTTAAGACATGTTCCAAAAATTATCCTAAAAAATTTATGGTTTAAATCATGGTGAAGGTTCAAAAAAATGTCTTATTGATTTATCCTCCCCATGGGAATATGAGTCGCCTTTGGGAAAATCACGAACAACATGATGCAACACAATCCTTATCGAGAAGCAGAGCCTGGGTTCCACAATTAAACCGCATTCATCTGTAGAGTTTACGGTGAAGTGATTTCTCCAATTTCACCTCTTTGGATGTTTTCCAAAACCAATTCCCTCTCTTTAACTTGCGCAATATCTTGGGGGGGCGTTATCACGTCCTGAAATTATTCATTCGTCCCACGTATGCCATATAGTGCCGGAGTGGATTTAAAAAAGCCTAAATTATTATGCCCTTTTCGATTCTTAAGTTTCTTTATTTGTATCTGCGTTTGCTTTTTGGCCACTGCTTTATTAAAAAGCAACCTCAGGTAAATAGATTGATGATTATGATCCATTCTCTTAAGACTATTTTCACAAACAATGATCTTCCCTGAAAACATCAATGAAACATGCCAATCTCTTCTTGGCTTCGTTGTTCATTAGTCTAACCGTTTTCATTATCTCTCTCTTCAATACCACCCTTAAGAGTAATCCATAAGATTCTTTTTTCCTCTAGCTAGTCGAGTAACATACTCATTGATTAGCTGCTCTGTTGAGTCACTTAATTTTCAGCAATCTTCTGATATACCGCAATTCTCCTGAGTCTAATTTCGAATCCTCTGTGGCTATATCTCATACCCGTAGAAAAGTATGCTCCTTAGATATCTATTGGTTATATGCTTCCCTTGTTAAACTTGTTTACCATTATATATATTATTTTATTTAGAAAAATATATTTATCTTTTATTAAAAGTGCTAGTCCTGAAATGTTATAGAAAATTTCTTTCACTCTTAAGGACTAAACAGCAGCTGTAAAGTCCAAGAATAGTCTAAAAGAAAGTTTCATATCAATTGGGAAATGTAATATAATAATTATCTTTTCTAATTATTAACTATTTTTTCTAATAATTATCTAATTAGCAACCCGTTCCTGGACAGAATATTACACAATAAAAACCATTATTTTTTCAAAATCATCAGAGAAACTCACTACTGTATCATCAACTAGAGAATTACAATTTTCTGAATCCGTCGTTTGATATTTTAACTGTATAGTTTTCATGTTAAAGTATCACTAGTGCCTACGGGAATATGTTACACCTTACGAATTCCATCGAGAACCTGCTCTTCATCCAATGCTTGCCGTCAGGAATACTAGTTACATGTCTGTAATGCTGTTGTAAATGACGACTCGAGTTTGCGGAAGCAAGACACGACAGATCGTGACAGTTACCATTTATCTTAGCATACTTATCTTTCCCGCCTCATCTTACAGCCGACAGTTGTTTCATTTCGGTAGAATTTCAAAGTGGTCTTCTTTTCAACTCGTAAGCAGACACGAAATTTTCTTCCTCCCTTCATTCCCCTTGCTCGTCCGAAACTCATAAGCCGTTTGCCGCCTTTGCTTTCTTTCGTCCAAGGATACCCAGTTCCGTCTTCCGGTGATGCTTCCAAGCATCTCTTAGGCTTCAGCAGTGGAAGTCATTTTTTATCCTCAATCTCGGAAGGTGTCCTCTCTGAACGCGACCTTCTCTTTCTTTGCTTGTTTTGGTGACTCAGGTCCCTTGTCAACTCTTGAGTCTGGGTTTCACAAACATGTCGAAGAAAAGGTTAAAGGCCAAAGAGTCACTGTTAAACATATGGTGGTCCGTATTATTTTATGTTTACCTTGGATTATACTTTCAAAATGACTTTTTTCCCATCAAAATATGACCTTAATTTTTCCCAATTTCGTAGATACTATGCCAAAATCATTGTCGACTCTACATAGATTTCTCCTACAATTTTAAAAATAAGCTCTTTCTATGCCCGTTCACAAAAACGGTCCTTGACCGTCTATAATTTTTAAGTCTTTCTTTGAATTACCTAGATAGATTTACGAATTGAGTAGTTTCAAGAGTGATATGGTGGAATTCAATAGCTAACTAGTGGAAAAGTTCCATATTTTTGTCATTCATATGTTCCAAAGGTACAATACTTCCAATAGATACATGCACCTCATAATCCTGGATAACAATTCTTCAAACCATAATAATTCATGAGCAAATAACTATTACCTTCCTCAGTATTTGTTGATTATCAGATCCAAGGGGGCTAATATAGCGTAACATTTATTATTTCCACCATTGTTTGTGTTTTACTTAGGGTTAATCTACCATACAAATTTTTCTGAGTGAGTGTTTCAAAGTTAAAATTAATGTGCACAATTATTGTTCAGTAATCGATAGTAACTCAGCGTTCTCATTTTCAGTAAGCGTGTTTTTCATTCTTTAATACCCTTGTTTTTTAAACTTGTATGCTATGCAAATACAATAATGGGTAATTGGATGGAAAATCCAGAGAGAAAAATTGTCCTAAATATTGAAACGTTTGACAAAATCGAGTAGGCTAAGTAAATGAAAGTATTTGAGAACATGCTTAAGTGTTAGGAAAGGGAGGAAGAGGTATGAAAGTAATATGAAATTTAGATGGAATGATGGAAGGCAGAAAGTAAGCGAAACTCAAGGCTTTAGATTGTAAATTGTAAGCTTAACGTAATTCGTATTATTATTGGTACCTGAAGGAGCGCAATATTTTGAGATAATTGGTTAAAATCGTCCAAGATACACCTACCTACAGATAGTAACTTATGAATAAATACGTTAGCTAATAAATACTAGCATTTAAATTAATTATTATGTTAATTATTCAGTCTATAAACAAATATTACGTAATTATTTACCTAACTATATAGAATTATAATTATTTTAATGGGATATTGAGCATTCTGGTATATTTGGTTTTGAAATTGGGAGGCTGTGAGAATTTAAGATATTTACGGATTCATAAATGAACCTAATAAGTTCGTTTTTATATTTCAGTGGTTAATTCGTTCAAAATATTGTTTTAATCACTTTTATAACATCGCAGATACCTTGAAATGTTTTTCAACAACTTTTCTTCCACGTCCGTATACCGAAGGATGCCGAAGTAAGAGCTTCAAGCAGAAAACCCCTTATTTAGACTTTTTTTAAATGCAACCATGTAGTATGCCGTGAAATTTCTGTAGGCAATTTTTTTAACGTTTTACTTTTTATAAAATAAAATTTAACAAGGCCGTAAAAAAGGTATTTTTTAAAATTACAATAATGTAAGGGTTTCATACAGTTAAAGTAAAATAAAAAGCTGTGTGTCAGAAATATCAGCAACAGAAAGTTATTCACACTCCATAAAACTACCAGACTATTTTGGAAAAAGTTAGAGAAATATGAGAATTTTATATTTAGTAGTTTCAGAAGCAACTTTATGAAATCGATCCATAATGGCATTTAAATAATTGTTGCAACTTTGTAATTTCACAGACTTTACTTTCAAAATATTCCCGGGTTTCGACATTTCATCGACAGACCTGACGATGCCCTTAAACACCGAAACCAAGATTGTTTTTTTTAACAAAAGGGTGTGAAATCACAAATTAATACTCTTTCATTTCCAATAAAAGAATTATATTAATATCTACATATTAAACACATATTATATATTACACACATTAATATCTACATCATATACACATCTTTCAAATATGATGGGAAATAATCACATTATCACATCATGGGTTCATCATGAAAGGTCGTCGCCACGCTTATAGCTTTGATTCTTCTTCCAAAATCCATTTATGAATCTTTTAAACTATAGTAAAAGCATATTTATTAAGAAAGTTTCGAACGCTTTTTTGCAAAATTACGTAAATTCTTAAACGTCTTTTCGGGTCACGTTGCATGAGCACGCTTAAAGAAACCCCTTTAGTAATAAAACTCTTCTTCAAGTCTTCTAGGTGAAATTATAAGTGAATATAGGAAATCATACTCGTTATTTGTGGAATTGCAAAGTTTCCTTTATCCTATACACATATATATAATGAATATCCTGGTATTGTTATAACAAGACTTTTGGGATTATTCTACAGTGATATATAAGCTTTATGTGGCCATTGGTCATTTCCCGACAAATAATTTTAAGTGAAAATTTCTTTCCATTAAATGATTACACTAATACTCCTCATGTATTTTCTTGGGGGGTGGAGAAACTAGCAGGCCAGGTTACACTGTCTTATTTCGTTAAATTAATCTAATTTATTGTTTTATATTTAGTTGATTTTTTACATGGTATACTAAATATTTAACGCTAATTTTTAACCTAAGTAGACAATAAAAATGTTTGAAATCATTATCCGACCATTTTTTGACTAAATAATTCTGGTGTTACGTATTACAATAACATTCTGATATACCCTTAATCTCCTTAAAGAACAATGTAAATTACTCAGTGAAACAAGTGACGCTTGCAAATTAAGCACTAAACCGGTGAAATGAAGCCTTAATTTTAAAATAGTGACTTGTAGTCAAAAAGCTTCTAAGATGTACTTCAAACTATAATATTTTAATGTGCCTTCTTTGAGATGGAATTTCTCTCCCTCACTTTTAACCAAAAACATACTCCTTCATCTAATATTAGGAGAGTATTATTTCCATTTTGCTTATAGTTGAGTACAAGATCAGAGAATTGGTCATCAGCTGTGTCGAGGGCGATGGATTTGTCATTTTTGTAGATTTAAAAAAATACCATATAATTAATTTTTAAATGCATATTGACAATTTTCAGTAAATTTAAGCTTTTTGAGGAGTATTTGAGGCTCGATTCATAAATATCGGAAGCTCATTAAAACGTTCAAAGAAGTATTATGAGGTTCAGCGGTTCTTTCCATATACTGTCCTTCAAATTTGATCATTTTATAAAGCACATGATCTTCGACCCTCACAAATTGTTTATAAAAATCTAAAAAATCAGAAAACCTCAGTCTCGACAACTTAACGAATGTCACGTTCTTTTAATATTATCACATCACCAATTCCACTTCCATTTGTATTAATGTGAAATAATTCAATTTATATAATCCTCTTGAAAAAATAAAAAAATCTTGAAATGTATAATTACAATTACGAAAAAACTATTTGGCATCTTGGGTTAAATATTATTTTTGGGTACTAATAGTTTAATAATAAACTGACTAATTGTTTCCCATACGGCTCCATTTACAGAATTAATCCATAAGCACATTCCGCCCATGCCCATAAAACTGTAGACTGTAATTAATTCGTCCGAATGACACAAAATCCAAGTGATCTGAAGGGGAATCACTGAAATGGATTTCACGAATTCCAGTTCGAATAGAATCCATATGGCGCGTTTGACCTAAAATACAGGTATATGTATCTGAAATTCCCAGGCATCTCTCGGCTGAGTGGGAAGAATTCCGTCACAGATCGTATAACCCTCGAAAATGTATTATATGAACCAATGCTCTGCGATAACCATCTTAAAACTCGTTTTGCCAGAATAAATTTCACACTCGCATCTTCCTCGAAGTAGTCTTTGGTAGGGAGTGACTTTCTTGTGCTGTGTAGCATTTGAAGGTGAGATTTTACTATAGAGGAATTATACATCAACTTTGCGCGTTAAAAGCTCCATGTGGAATGTACACATAGCAGATTCCGCGCAATGCAAGCTTCTCTGGGAGAATTAGAATCGCCCTCGAAGAAACAGTATCAATTAAGTTTCCAAAAGACTGATATGATGTAATATCTTATGTATAGCGTGTTAGTTTCCATGCCCTTAAGTTCACCAATGGCTTAGATATCTTGTCTTAAGATTACCTCTTGATATTTCATATGTATACCAAGACATGAGCTTTGTTACGACAGGTAAAAAAGGCATTTTTTCCATTTTTATGCTAAATTCGTTTCACTATTAGCAAGTTTAAAAAAAATAACTTCAACGGGAGGGACGATTTTTAGGTAGGAGTATAGTTTACATGAAAAAGGATCTGGTGTTTTCCTGGCGTATCTTACCGGTGAATTCTTCTCGGGTTCTCCACCGGGTGATGATTTCCATTGTTGCCGACGTTTCGATGGTAGAGTCCACCATCGAAACGTCGGCAGCAATGGAAACATCACCTGGTGGAGAACCCGAGAAGAATTCACCATAGTTTACACCATAATTCGATGAGCCTGTAATCTTCGTGGGAGGTTGTCTCATTTCTTATTGCCTCTTGGATTCTCCTGGTATGTTATGTTAGTCCTTTGAATCAATTTGTGTCGTCCATATTAGTAAGTAATGAAGACTCATTCAACTACCATAACATTTCACCACGAATCCGCTCATATTAGATTGTAGAATCCTAAGGCAGTGGCCAATTTTGAACCTGGGAGTCTTCGACCGCAGCCAGCCAGACACACGCCCGCTGTCTACCACCTCACTCCCACACACACTCTTGGCGAAAAAAAATGTTAAAGCTTGCTTATTTCATTTGGGAAGGAAATATTGGACCAAAACTTGACTGAAGCCCAGTCATCTGGTTTATTTATTCGGTTCCAGTCGTCCTCTTTCATTTGACGACGACCGTCCTATCCCTGCGAGTCCATCTAAGAATTGTAAGACTGTAAGGCATTCGGATAAAAGATGACAGCTGGAAAATAAAAGAAAAAATTCTTCATATTCGAGCAGATACACTTGCATGATGTAAATATTACTAATCTTGGGAGGAAAGAGTAGTTCAGCGAGCACGCTACATCTAGGCTAACTCGTCTGTCTTGTGAGGAAATAGCTAAAAAAAATTAATATCTAAGAAAAAGTCAAAATTATGCCGAGTTTCTCATTACACTCTCACTGCAGCAGTATTTGGACTAAAAAAAAGGTATGAATCTTTATAAAGACTCCCACTCTCTATAAAAGTGTTGAATTTCCTTACTGATGTCACTATCAACCGTTTTGGGCACTTGGACTAACGAAAATATGACCAAAACATTTCTCCCGGGATAACACGGTATTTTTGTGTGGTAATGAGAATTTTCTCACCTCGAGGAGGGAGGTTTTTTCGGCTTGGGATCTCTGCAGTCTGACGCTCAATTACAATCACCTCGCCATGTGAAGTCCAAGGGAAAACATAAATTAGAAACTTGAAGAAGAGAGAGAAGTTGTATTTCTCAACCTTCGTCAACCCCAGGTGTGGTGGGCGGGTTTAGTTTGCTCACCCTCAGAGCTTCTCCACATTCCCGTCCACCTCTTACTATTTCCCTTCCATCCCTTTACATGCCCTCTGCTGGAAAATAAAATCACGCTCCAGTCCCAAAGTAGAAGAGGCTGGTTGGTGGTGTCCGCCTTGATTGAGTTCTCCTTAAGGGCCTATTTATCTACGACGCAGATGAAACATCAAGGTGGAATCGCTTTGTATGATTACATGCCCGGTATGAGAACACGGTATGAATATTCAAGTGGAAGAGGTAATGTTATGCAAGAGGAGCCTGGGAGATGTCCGAACTTAGCTCCGAGGCGAATAGAAGGTTGGAGGTATTTATATGGCTCTTTCTTTAAATCATCGGCTGGTAAAGTTTGCTGACAAAAATGATTTCATCCTCATGTCTCTTCACCAATTCCCTTAAGGCGTAGGTATGCGAGTTATTCAGTTACACGTCTAGAAAAACTTATTGAATAATAGATTTTATACGAGTTACATTTATTTTGAAAGTATTAGGCCAATTCAGGGTCAGTTTGTTCCTACAAATATGAATGGCGACACTAAAAACATAAAACTCTCCATCCAAGAATATAGAACCAGGCTTGTGATAAAGGAATGATTGAACAAGGAAAAATGTTAGCTGTATATTGTTTACCACTCTGTACGACAAAAAATATATAATTTTTTTAGTAACAATTTCCAAATATTTGCCGAAACTTTTGTTGCATTGGACGCCCTGGTTTTCTAAAATATCATAAGTTGTTATTAGGTTTAAGAGGGTTCTACGTATGGCATTTACATAAAGGTAATACACGAGTTACGAATAAAACGCGAGACTTCTGGTTTGAAAGCAGGTAATGATATTCATAGACTAGTAAACCTAGTCGGATCTTCATTGCTATAAAATGCCTGTTGATGGAGAGAGGGATACTTGGCATCGTATTTGCTTGAAATAATGAAATTTCCGCCTGATCTTCCATGAATATATTTCAGAAAAATCGTGACTGATAAAGACTTTGGTACCATTATTTTTGTTTTGAAAATGCAAGTTGAAAATAATCTAGTTTATGATTTTAGGTTAATGATACTGTTGCAAATTCGATATTTGGGTTCGTTTCTACAAAATTGGTAGCCGAATAACCCTGATAGACCAACGATCGCGGGCTCGAGTCCCTCCTCGGGAAAAGGTGTTATGTCCGTCCAATTTCGTTTTTCTCAGACTTTAGGAGATCAAATGCCTTAGCCATCGACGTTCCTTGTAAACGAAAATACGGCTACTAGTTCTATAATTTTTATAATTCTATACAATAACTAACGATTTAAAATTTTAGACGTTTCTACTATTTGCAGTGGATCATTAACATTGTACTATTTTCGTCACATGACTACTAGTGTATACTTTACAATACTACTATATTTTACTTTGATCGCAGATTAGTGTATACAAGAAAAAGAAAAGTAAGTCACACCACAAAGGAATTAATATATCTATTTAATGAAAAAGGGGAAAATTAACATTTATGACCATAATGCTCTTGACTTAATAAGCACTCTAATAAAGCATTACAAGAAATTGTGCAGATCATTAATTTATTTGTGGATATAACAGTTTAAATCGATGTAATCTATAAATAAAAATAGTACTACTACTACGACTATTTTCCAGACAGACGTTTTCAGCTACAGTACTTTTTTACAGAATCAATAATAGTAAAGAATATTACACTACATACATGCATTAATTAAGGTCAAAATATTTTCCATGACTTCAAATATATAATGTTTCTACACTTTTCTTCTCCAATATTTTCACAATTTTTGCATCAAAAATGTTACGTAACTTTATTGTCAGAAAGTTATTTTCAAATTGAAATATTATTCAACATCTATAAATTACCTTTCCTTATAGCAGCGAATATTGAAGTTTGTATCCAGAAGATTATTAGAATCGTTTTACAGCTCTCACGCCGTATGATAATGACGTTGTTGTTATTGTAACAATGTTTTTGGACATGGCAGCTCTTCTTAATGCCAGAAGCGGACTGGATTTTGTATTGGAACGTGCTTTCATTTATCGCGTTTCTTTTTAGCTTGGCTGCAACAGATTGTATAATAATTGCAGTTTTGATCAGTGATTTTTTTTGCAACCGTAGGTAACCTTTCTATTTGGAAACTCCAATTGTGCACATTTTTTTCATATCTAACGAATTAAATGCGAAGTGAAAGTTCTTTATCATATGTATTCCGTTTACAGAAATTTTCAGCAGTGCATCTTCACCATTAACTGTTGTGATTGCGAGATGCGTTATCATATCACCTTCTTTGTCAAATTCTGATCCTGATCCATGGTAATGCCTCAATTTGCGTTCTGTTTATCACCATGGGATAAATGGCATTCGAAATAAAGTGAACAGAGCACCTTTGCAGTCTTTATACTGTTTCCTCGCCGTTTAGAGGACTGGTTTCTGTGAATGAAAAAGTTAAACTCCTTGAATGACACCAAAAATAAGTTTCGATTAATCAAAAAATAGACAGGTACTGTTATCCACGGAGTAGCTACATTTTTACCCTTCAGGAGCCGTTACGGAGTTAAATAAAAATGATAGCATAATATTCAACGCACGTAATAATAAGTTGCAGCACAATTTTTTCTTGGTCTTCCCATTGCCCGTGATCCCTCTCACTTTTTGAATCACACAGTTTGAGCATCTCTTTTCCGCGGCGTGCCCGT
>WURS02131059.1:0-22408 GCA_011762765.2 Rhinocypha anisoptera | reverse complement strand
GGAGAAGCCAGTGATGCGCGGATGGGAGGTGTGCGGGGGGGGGGATTCAAGGGGATTTTTAGGGAGAGGAGAGAGGTGGAAGTGGCGGCGACGGGGGTCGGGCGGAGGGTCGGTGGGTAGCCGTCGTGTTGGGCGAGGAGATGAGGGTTCACGGGAATGGAGCGGGCTCCGGAGAGGTGCTCTCTGGAGGGCGTGTGGTTTTGTGCGGGGAGGAGGTTCAAGGAGAGAATGGGGTGAGGTTCCCTGTTTCCCCCCCCCCCCCACCTCCCCCCCTTTACATTTTTCACCGGCGTGTGCCACGCAGGAGGAGAGACGCGTGCGAGCGCACGTGTCCTCGGGCATCGAATTTCCCTTTGTTGTGCTTCGTGTTGTACTTGCTGTTTCTTTTTTCTTTTGAGGAAGTTATTTTTTTTTAAAGCAAGCGTGACTGGGAATGGCTCTCTCTCTCTCTCTCTCTCTCCCCCTCTCTCTTTTCCTCCCTCTCTCTCTCTCTCTCTCTATGTTCCTTTCCTCGTGCGCCGAGACAGAGGAGGGGAGGTGACACTCGTCCTTGTATTATGCACACCGGTAGGGAGAACTCAGCGCTTGGTTCTCTTTAACTGTGCCGAAATGCCACCGCTCATTCGTCACACAAATTGCCTCCATTGCAGTTGATTTCTGGGGGGTCATCACGGTCCAGGAGATCCACCCCATCCCGGACATTAGTGGCTTACGGATCGAATGCATCCTCAGATTATAAAACCACCGCAAGTGTAAACACGTTGATTTTATTAAAAAAATGGGAACAATTCAGCCATGCTGATCTGCGAATTAGATGGATCATTCGCCGTAAAGCGTGTAAAGGGAGTGCTTTCAAAATGGGATTAATCGAATCCACCTTATGAATTTTAATCATCATGTTCATTTTGGCTATTAAATAGCTCCTTGCGTTACACTTCGATGTACTCAAAGCGAAAGTTTTTGCAAGGCATTACATCTTAAAGTCCTGTGAATTCTAGGTCGTCATTATGAATTGTGGCTGTAATTTCCTCTAAGACTCTGGATCTCTGTAACTTCGCTCTGCTTTTGGAGGTAATTTATGCGTGAATTTCACCGGGAATGATGCCGTACGGACTTTCTAGTGACCAGTTTATACCCGGAGTTTACAAAAACTCATAATATTTAATGCGACGTGTGTTTTAAATTATTAAGACCTTCGTCAAAGAGTTCATGATTTATACAAGATGTGAGTTTTAATTACGATATGATACAGTGAAGATGTAAGGGTTAATCTTTTTTGTCATGTTACTTACAGGTATAACCGAATCGACTTCATGTTCTCTAAATGTTTCATGTATCTTACTCTACGGTATTATGTATGAGCAAATGTAAGTAATACGTAATAGTATTACATAACGGTAGAAAACGTCCACATACTTTAAGAGATTTACTCATAATATACTCATAATGTATACGGTAAAAAAATAACACCAAGTTATGTTTTTTGGGCCTGATGATGGCTCTAAAAGGCATATACTATTATCACTCAAAGCGAGAGATTCAACTCAATAACTGTTTTCTGTCGTACTGGTCTCAGTTAATACTGTAAATAAATTGGATAAATTATATCCCTTTTTCTCCTGAGTTTCCCAATTTTTTATGTAAATTATAAACAATAATACATGAAATATTTTCAGCTATAGTATTTTACGCCTAAATTACCGGCAAATATCTTCTTTTTGAAACCTTTTGTCTAGAATAAATAATTTTCATAGTTTCATGAAAAACATTTATTTTTTGCAAAGGAGTTATCACAAAAATGACACCGATTTTTCCAGAGTATTCATTTCTTTTGAGGCCACGTCATGGATATGACTTGATATTGAAAATTGAATTACTGACTGTTGTCCATACTTTATCGATATTTGGAGCTTTTGGTGTCGAGTTCATCATTTTATTATTTGGTAAACATCATAGCCAATGAGCCAATGAGTCCATGGTTTGTTCAAAAACTCGACCGAAAAATGAATTATTCACTTTTGCAATTAGTTTGTGTTACAAATATTTATTACGGGAATATTTCCTTGATTTAAAAAATATTCAACTGGCGATTGACAAATCAAAATAAAATAATAATCAGTAGTGTAAATAATTGAATACAAATGGTATTTTTGAATTCCCTTGTCGCGTTTAATTAAACTAATAATATAAGTTTCAACCCGACTGAATGGAATAGAGTAGTTCTTTGTTTTAAAACATGCCAAATCAATGAGTTTTCTGTTTTTCATATTTTATTAATATGCATTAATGATATTTACCGTAGAATATAATGCATTCCAACTACCTAACAAGCTTGGTCGTATTTCTACAACTATTTAATTCGATATCTCTTTTAGAACTTTACCCATTTGGTTGCGATTCCACCGCATTATTGTTTCAGCATTGGTTTAACTTTTGCAGGAACCTGCACTCTGTGTTCTAATAGTCCTGGGTTCGTGTCATAGAAGTCCAGAGACAACAGCTTTGACAAGGAGAGCTCGTCAGGGGGAGTAAAATTTTCTTTAAAAAGGATAAGTCACTCAAATGATCGGATTGATACCCCGATGTAAAACGAATATATCTTTTCCTTTGTACAGTCTCGGTGATATTGCTGCCGTCTTAGTTTTCGGAAATACCGTCATGTTTGATAAAATGCACATCCACTCGGGTTCCTCTCCTTGGGTTCTTTTTCCCCGATCCCTCGCCTAATCTCAGCCAGCTCTCATGATCAAATTTCCTCTCATAACTGTTTCCCGCCCATATCATTCATTCGGCAAAGCGGTCTGCTATGCATGATATTCAAAAAGGAAAAAAAAACTTTGATATGAATAATAATCATAGTAATAATTTACTCAACACACATTCGCACATGTAACCGCAGTGGCATGTGTTTGAATAAATATAAAATATGTTAAGAAAAGAAAATAATTAAACAGTCACTTCCTCCCAAAAAAAGTAAATAGTTTTTTTATCAAACAAATAGATTTATCATTAAAACTGGTTTGAGTCATTATTATTTTCTAAAACATCGTTAGTCCATTATGCGTGTCAAGGGTTTTGATTTCTTCGCCTCCAAATTTTCCGAATTGACCTCGAAACTGTAGGGTATACATTTTGTTCTTCGCGTAGGGACGTTAATACCTGATTTAAAATAGTAATGATTAAAAAGTTTAGAGTTCATAATTTTTTCGACCTTTGCTTCATTCTTTTATAGTTTTTTTGATATTTACTCTTTACGAAACGTTTTATCATGTGGTTCAAATAAAAAAGAGATATAGCAATAAACGGCGAGAGAGAGGTATTTGCGATGGAAAAATTGACGTCCTAGACGCGGGTAAACCCGCGGACGTGCGCGACGCATTGCGGAATGTTTGCCATCGAACGAACGGACGCTTCGGTCGGAGCGATAGTGAGAGAGAGAGAGAGGGAGGAGGGGGGGAGGGAGGAGGAGATAAAGAGAGTGAGGGAGCGTGCCACTGTCGCAAGATGAATGGATAGTCCGTGGTACTTCTGACAAAAATTCCTATTATCGATTATTTATACCTCTACGTTTACTTAGATTTGAATTGTATATAGATGTATATAGAAAAAGGCAACGATTGTGATACTACTACTACTACTCTTTTGCCTTTTTTAGGAGAAGAATATTCCCAGGTATCTCAGATATTTAGTGGATGCTTCATCAACATCATCATTGCCAAAAGATCTGTCTATTTTAATTTAAACAGTTCCCTGTCCAGACATGTGCTGCCTCACTCACCTCTCCAAATTCGTGCACATTACATTTCGGGTTCATTTTTACATTCACACAGTAAATTTTACGTTCGAAGAAAGTATTTAAGAAACATAAATATTTATCGGAGATGGTACTTTGGTACCATTCAGATAAATCCGTTTTTTTATTTTCGTGATATTGTAACAATTGTCTGATAACAGGAAATTATTACAATGTTTTTTAAGGAGCAGAACTGGACAATTGGGAATTGAAAGAAACTTAGGCTTCGATTGCGTACGTTGTGCTCTTACATTTTTTTCGCATGTAGTATTCACTCTCGAGGAAGGCGAACGCGTTTCCTTTTCTCGCGCGGAAAATCATCGAAAGCATTTTTGTGCATCCTTTCAATATACCCCCCTCCCCCCGCCTCCAAAAAAAAAAAGAAATCATTCCATTTTTTTCCTCGCCCTTCCCAATATTTCTCCCCTCCTCTGTCGTCCATTCCCCTAACTAACCGCCATCCCACCCCAACACAAACTTGTTCCTCTCTCCTCCAGTCGGATCCCTTCCCCTTGAAATTCGAAACGCTCATAACCCCACGTCAACCCCCCTCGCCCTCATGTACTTCAAGGAAAGAGGGAGAGGAGGGAACTTTTTTGTGCCATGGAGGGGCGGCGGCAAGGGGCGGGCGGCGAACGGAGCCTATCAATGTGTCTATGCTACGACTCAGCAGAAGGCATCGAAGTGTCCCGGCTACTCGTGATTATTGCGACGACTCCTTGGGGTGGTGTATTTTTGAGTCAGAATAGGACTTTGTCTCTTTCTCTCTCTCTTTTTCTCTTTATTTCTCTCTCTTTCTCCCCCCCTCTCTCTCTCTCTCCCTTTCTCTCTATCTCTCTTTCTCTCTATTTATCTTTCTCTCTATCTTTCTCTCCCTCTCTTTCTCTCTCTCCCTGTCTCTCTCTTTCTCTTTATTTCTCTCTTTCTCTCTATCTCTCTTTTCTCTATTTCTCCTTCTCTCTATCTTTCTCTCCCTCTCTTTCTCTTTATTTCTCTCTCTTTCTCTCTATCTCTCTTTTCTCTATTTCTCTTTCTCTCTATCTTTCTCTCCCTCTCTTTCTCTTTATTTCTCTCTCTATCTCTCTTTCTCTCTATTTCTCTTTCTCTCTCTTTCTCTCCCTCTCTCCTTCTCTCTCTCTGTCTTTCCCTCTCTCTCCCTGTCTCTCTCCGTCTCTCTCTTTCTTTCTCTCTATCTCTCCCTCTCTCTCTCCTTCCCCTTCTCCCCGCCGACCTTGGGAAAGGTCAAAGTTTAAACCGGGGTTGGTGTGCTAGAGATGAGTTGGTATGTCTCATTTTATTACGAACTGGAAATTTGTTTATGGTGCGAGAGAGGGCAGAGTCGGGGACGTTTGTGGACGCGGGAGAGTCAAAGGAACCCTTTTCGTGTAAAAGGAGATATTTTAGTTCGCGACGCGCTGAAATTGGCTCACGTATTGCTTATACCTTGAGGAGTAAAATATTTATTCATGCATTTATTTATTTTTCATTTACCCCCACTGAGCACTGGGCCAATTACGATGGACAGTTAAAACAACTTTTTTTTGACAATGACGAATCGCACACATCAATGCTCTATCCTGAGAGTGAAAATCCTCCTACAGGGTTTCGAACCTTCTATTTCGGGAATACTAGATAAGGACTATTTGCCGCAACCACCCATGCCGGCAAATATTATTTATTATAGCTTGTTCAAAGATTTTTAAAATTGTATGCACTGATCTCGTCCGTATTCAAAGAGCTTTAACCTTTATGAAGTACTTCGGTACAGATTTGCATTTCATTGGCCAAATCCTGCTGGCTCTACGATTAAGTATTCGATAGATTTTTTTTTGCTTCCGATTTTTAGTATGGCTGCAGTACGTATTCTGTTTGGAAAAATAACGGTTGATTTAATGGGCGTCAATAATTCGACCAAAAAATGGAATTGGTATCTAAGATTTAATTTTATTATCTTCCTTCACTTCGTATACGGTATAAATGACAAAAAAAATCAATAATATTACCATCGATACGATCCAAGGATTCCGTAATTGGCACTAGATTCAGGCTGTCCCCCCTGAAAGCAGAATTTTCTGTCTTAATTGAAAAGTAAATCTGTCACCTTACCCCAAAAGATCCATTTCCAACATGCTGCCTGAAATCTACAAAATATACATCTGCCCTCTCTCAATTTGTCTATCACTCAAACTGTCTCTCAGTTACTTTTCAAACCACCACCCTAAATTCTGGCTTAATCTCTTGAGGTTACGTTTGATGGTGATACATGAAATTATATTTTTGTTTATTTTAAAATAATCTTCCTTATTTCCTTTTATTTGTGTGTTGTATTTTCGCCACTATGCGGCTATTTCTGTGTTAATGCTTGATTGGAAAAATTGGATCGTGGAAATGTAATACACTTGACACGATAGAACTTTCTACCGGGCACGCGAGTGTGGGAGTATCGCCCGGGTCACTCGACACGCTCGCCTGCGGCTAGGGGTGGACATTAAATGAAAAAGTGACTCCCGGCCCAGATTGCCGCCTCGCGTCCCAACCAATAAGGCGTCCGCTTAGGCCGGACCGACGATTATGGCGTATCTCTTTGACGGAAGATCTCCTCCCTTCCGATTGGCCCGGTGTTATTGCGTCTCTGAGAGCCCCCGAGCTTATCTCTGGTGATAGCGACGTCGGGAGAGGACAATGAGGAGGTGCAGAAAACGGCTCCGCCGGTCATTCCCAATAAATATCACAACAACGAAAACGGTGGCTTCCAGATGTTCCGTGATACGAGAGTGCCCTAAAGCTCTAGTACCACCAGTGAAAACGTCCACACCCTTTGGCGGCCGGGGTGAATTACCCCATCCAATCACCTTTGAATGAAGCACAGTGCTGTATCGTTAGCTCTCCGCTCTGACGCTTAATGAAACGAAACCATCCTCGCTCCAGTGAGTGGCACCCATAGAGTAAGCCATCCATTATGAAGCCAAAATAGATGGGGGACATCAAAGCACTTGCAGCGATATCAGAATTCAGTAACTTTCAAAGAAATATGTTTCTCTGGAATGGACATAAATTTGACATGCAGTTTGACGGTAAACGCGAAAGTTAAGCCATCCACAGCATACTCGTGAAACAAAATAGAGGAGGAACGCGTTCGTTTGAATGCTTATTACACGATTCGTGACGTTTTTAGATATATGGAACGTCCATTAGATTCCAATTCTGTCAATTCTATATTTCATTCGTTTATCTGTAAATTTAATGAATGATTTTCATTGATATTTTATTTTCGTTATTTCTTACGTTTTATGCATTTGTTAAAGGAAAAAAAACCACTTGATCCTAGGATTAAAATTTATATTTATTTTTACTGATGAAGGAACTTCCTTGCCTTTTAAAATCATTTAATTATAAATTAATTTGTCACCTCTCGACTTGTAGCATTGGTAAATTGAATTACTCCTTCTTAAATAGAGTAGGTCGTTCATTTCCCTGTCTTATTTTTTCATATTATCCTAATATGCTCGTCTGATGAATATCTGCTAATATTATATCAAATTTATTAGCATTTTGGCGTCAAAAGAACGCCATGACAAATCAAGTCTCTTTCTTTGAGGATGTAAACTTGAATTTGAGGGAAATACTTGTTTAACAATAATCTTAATATAAGCGATCGTAGCAGGCGTCACTTGGTGTAATTATTTCATGATGCTAATAGATATAACACAAAAAACTTTGCTGCTCCACAAAAGATATTTTTTGTGGCATATCTGCTATCAATAATGTTAATGGTTTCATTGCAGTGGACGGCGTTATACTTTTTTAAATTTCGCCATAATTTCCAGTTATTAATAAGGAAATAAAAGCGATCATATCAGAGGTCACTTGGTGGAATTCCTTCATGATGAGAATACGTAAATTAAAACACTTTGATCTTTCCCAAAATATAATCTTCACTGCGACTGGTTTCGATACAGAGCATCACCTTTTGGCCAGAAGGTTATACTCTGTACCGAAACCGTTATACTCTGTACCGAAAGTCAAGAATATATTTCGTGGAACATCAATGTTTTAATTTACCTATTCTCAAGAGAATAAAGACTTTTTACTAATGATTTATAATTTTATTTTCAAGGGAATATTGGCCACAATTTATACGCTTCGTTATTGCGAAACATTAAATGGATTATTAAGAAATAGATGATTCTCTTGGGGCCATTAATTCTACCTATAAAGATTTTCTTCAGATATTATTGTTGAGCGCAGGCAAGGACGTTTTATCTCAAAATTAAAACCTAAAGTTCCTCACATTCGTCCAGATTTATGGCATATAATATTTTACCCCTTCTGCGAATTTACTTTTCCTCCTGGGAACTCGAGATGAATCTGCTCTTATACTTCTGAATTACATCCTACCCCTTATTATTGATTAAAATCACACGCCCTTATCGAGGACCAGAAAAGTAAGAGGGATGGGAAACTTGGACTTTGGAGGGTGGAGAGAAAAAATGTGAGGAGCACCTTCCTCCTTCCTTCACACACACACACACACCCCTCCCTCGCGATGACCTCAAAGTGCCTGCGAGGCCCACCCCAGACCCCCTTCGTCCCGGAAAACCCATTCGCCCCCCCGGCGGGGGAGGGAGGGCCAGGCCAAACACTTTCCAGACAACCGCTCGCCTTCCCCGCAACCACATCCCTCACTTCAACCTCACCTCCACCCCCAACGCTCCGTTATTCTCCTCTCCTCCTTTCTCGTCTCCCTCCCCTCTCGCTTTCTCTGGCTCTCTCTTCCTGTTCTTCTCCCTTCTCAACTGTTCCCCCGAGGAAAATTCGTAAGACGACGTTAAAAAACCGGTAAGAGGGAAGGAGAAATATCGCAGCGGAGGAAGGTGGTAACGGAGAGGGGGGAGGTGGCTGTGGCTCGAGGCGCCTGCTATTTTCTCTCCCCCTTTTCGCTCCCCATCTATACCTCTTTTTATCAATTTTCGTCTTTGGATGGGGCATGCAGCCAGACCGGAACCCTTCTCCGCTTTTTCCTCTCTTTTGACCTTTTCGGGATGGCACATAAGGGCCATTTCGCTCTTCCTCTCCATACCTATGTCCACTCCCTACCTCTTCCTCTCCCTGACGGAAATCATTTGTCCTTCCATTGCCAAGTGGGTCCTGAGGAGCTTCCAAATTTCGACTCCTCCTTGCATGCAAAATAATTCTGAGTATGGCGATCATCAGAACAGTTTCCAGTCCAGCCTTCCGCAGTTGTCCTCTTCCCATTCATTCGCAAATTTCTCAAATTCTCTTTCTAAGAGAATGTTTTTGTTCGTGTCACTTGACATGATTATCCTTTCTTTAGCAGATAGCTCACAAACGTAAAATGCAAAGGCGGTGAAAGTCAGGCTACGACGTGTGAGCAGCATTCGAAAGGCGGAATTGCTTGGAATTAAGTTAGCAAATAAAAGAGCAATGCACAGTGATTAGCATCCATGATCTGTTCAGACTCAATGAGTGCTCTAAAATCTATTAGCCAAGACTCATCAGAAAACTAGCACTTCCAGTAAAGTCACGGCACAAAATGCTTATTGAAAATTAAGAACGTGGATGTGGCTTTCATCTGGGTAACGGGACACGCGGGGATAGTAGGAAATGAAAAAGCAGACTATTGCCGCAAAGGAAGCCCTTGAGAAACCGGAAATAAACGACGGAATGGTACTCCCTTATGATCTGCGGTCATAATTTAAGACCACACTTACAAGACTTACTTACAGAGAAAATTCGAGAGTCGTGGCAAACTACAAATAACTATATACTTCAAAGTAAAAATCAAAGATGACATTATAAACGCAATCCTCGGCCCTATATATCGTAACAGACGAGAGGAGGTGGTTATCAAAGGGCTAAGGATAGTCCACAGTGGCTTAACTCAATATTCCTTGTTCACAGCCGAGAAACGACCGCCGATGTGCGAAGAATGTGATGCCAACGTCACCATAAAGCATCTTCCGACCAATTTCCGGCTATACGATAACCAGCTCTGGAATATCAGTTTCCAAGGGGATCTGGAAAACATCTTAAGAGATAACCCCATTGCCATAGAAAATCTTTTAAAATCCTTAAGAGACGTCAATCTATTTGCTCATCGTTGACGAAAATCATTTTATATATCTTCTACTTATAAGTATTACCATGCAAACCTCCGCAAGGGCGTGTGGCAGGGGGTGAGTGACCACCAAACTTTCACATTCACTCCCAAATTCAAATGTTAAGAGAGACATTGCACTCAGAATGAAGCAACCAGAATGCAAAATAAAATAGTAGAACATCATCCACAACATGCGGGAAAATGTTAGTCTTCTGAATACAAACATGCATGAAAAAACTACAAATGCCGTCACAATATCAAGGTCAAAACGGGAAGTCTTCTCCTTCTAAATTATCATCATACTTTCCTACATGACTAACTCTACCTCTGTGGACAATGAAGTGGTTTCGCGACCCAAATGGGTTGGAGATAGGTAAGGAGGAAGGGCCCTCTCTCGCGGGCGGGTTGTTAGGGGGTGAGGATTAGAGAGATAGGGAAATAGGGAAATAGAGAGAAAGAGAGGTAGAGAAAAAGAGAGAGAGAGTAAAAGAGAGATAGAGAGAAAGAGAAAGAAATAAAGAGAAAGAGAGAGAGACAGGGAGAGAGAAATATAGAGAGAAAAAGAGAGAAATAAAGAGAAAGAGAGAGACAGGGAGAGAGAGAAAGAGAGAGAGAAAGAGAAGGAGAGAAAGATAGAGAGAAAGATAAAGAGAGAGTTAGAGAGAAAGAGAGAAAGGAAGAGAGAGAGAAGGGGGAGAAAGAGAGAGAAATAAAGAGAAAGAGAGAGATAAAGAGAGAGAGATAGAGAGAAAGAGAGAGAAATAAAGAGAAAAAGAGAGAAATAAAGAGAAAGAGAGAGAGAGACAAGGAGAGAGAAGGAGAGAGAGAGACAGGGAGAGAGAAAGAGAGGTTGAGAAAAAGAGAGATAGAGAGAAAGAGAGAGAAATAAAGAGAAAGAGAGAGAGAAAGAGAGGAATAGAAAGATAAGAGAGTTAGTTAGGGGGGGTCACGAAATGAGTACTTATGGCTTTTTTTAGAAAGTTTCGCAATCGGGACGGGTGAATTTTAACCCAACGGGCGAAACCGTTGGAAAGTTTGAATCCAGTGAACGACCAGTTTGGACCCCATAAATCGTTACAATACTACTCCACAACAAAAACACGTCGCAAATTCAGCTGCTTTACTAACACTCGATCTAAATCTAGGACGTCTAAGTATATTCAACACAAAATAAAACGCATGAAAGCGCTCCCTGTCAGGGGCGAGGCACCACCAAGCATGCACTCCAGCAGGAAAATCTTTTCACAATAAATATACATATCATGCGGAATCAAATTAAAATAACATTTAATATATAATAAAGAAAACGAGGGAAAACATTCAGTGTGGAAATAAAATATATACACTACTCTTCCTAAGGATCACTAGGACCTACGTAGTTTATTCTGATCTTTAATGGTTCGGGGGTAATATGACATTTTATATCTATCTGTTTTACACTCTATCTCCCTGATTTTCCGGGTGCCATCTGATCTACCCTAGTTTGACGGGGTTTTAAGTATATATTTAACCTCTTAATTGAAGTAATCTGCTACAAATTTATATAATAAATAAATATATATATGTATGATCTAGTGTTTTCCCGGCGAATAAACTGGGTGAAAAGCTCTCGGGTTTCACACCGGGTTTCAGGAATCCAAGATGATTCTATCTCGAATTCCTGAATCCCTGAAGACGATGGGCGAGTCACACATCGAAACGTTGGAGCTGAACACGGAGGAACTGACTCGGTGTGAAACCCGGGAGCTTTTCACCCAAATATATATATATATATATATCCTTTGGCCTATATTTATATCCTTTATATAGCTATATACTTTACCCATTGTGATAAAAGATAGAAGGCAATATCTTACTTAATTTTTCCTTGAAGCACTGGTGCAAAATGAACTAAGCTGTCGAAGTATCGATAAAAACCCAAAGTCATTACCTCCTTTCTTAGAAACTTTTACTCGCCGTTAACGCATTCGAGAAAAATCAGTTGGCTTCAGATCTTGAATCCTGTAAACGAAATGATACCAGGTCTATTTCCTTGTTTTGTCATTTCCTTAATAAATTTCTTCTCTGGTGGCGTGAACAATAATCAAAAGTATATTTTAACGGACTTTTTTATGGAATGGTTCAAATTATAAATACATTGAAATTTACCTGATGATGTTGCATTGCGACGAAACCCGGGTCGTATAAAAAAATATATTTTATGTGGAATTTTCAAAGTTGTGTCTCATTTAATCATTGAAATAAAGTCTGTTAACGAAACGCAATACAAACTTAGAATTATTTAAAGGGTTTGTTACATTCGGGGGGTAATAGGTGCAACTGCATACTCTCATCGCCAGTTCCCTTTATTAAAAATTGTATATTTTTATTGTTTCGTTTGTTGGAGAACTTTCTTTTACCATACGGATAAAACAGAATTAGTCCTAAATCGCAAATTCTGAAGTTGAATTCGGGCCTTTACGTAGATTAAATGAAAAGATATTGAAGTTCAATTAATCTGAATGTATTTTTGTGAATTGTATATATTTTTCAGGTGATTGATTTTATGGATATATACACTGGAAGGTTGGGAAACACAGCATACCCATTTTAAATAATTGAAATTCGTCCCAATTTGTCTCTTACTCGATTTCTCTAACTAAACTTTGAAAAGTTGAAAACGGATCTTCCGCCTCGTCCCCTCACTCCGGTTTCTGCAGAACCTAATAATAAAGACGGCCCTATTAGAATAATATGACTCTTCATTAACTCTCCACCATTCCCTTTCCCCATAAAGGGGAGAAAAATTTCGGCGTTTCTAGCCTCTCGAGTTTTTGAAGGCGGCCCTCGTTCCCTTGCAATTATTTTTAATGAGTGCATAAGTTACCCTAACTTTTCCCCTGTACTTTTAAACTCTTTTATCTTAGTAATTATTGCCACGAATTTTGAAGCCTCTAGCATGATTAGATCTCGTTTCCCAATTTTAAACGTGGCCTCCCCTCAGACCTCTATCTTCCTGTGGATTTTCCAGAACTGCATTCTTTCACTTCCACTAAAATGAGTTTATCACTTTTCGCGACGATATTTGGCTTCATTCATGTATTTTATTTTGGGTGTTCAAAAAAATGAATGTACCAAAAATTATTCCTAATACTCGAACGATAATAAGTCACTGACATTTTAATACTTGTAGTGTGAGCCTTCCGCCTCTCCTCTGCAAAATTTCGAGTTCCTTTGTCAAGTAGCAGCGCAATAACCAGTGTTGAAAATGGCAGTGGAGCGCGTTATAACCAGCGTACTGTGATCTATTACCTCTATCTGAGCGAGAAAGTGCCTGGAATATCCACTAGGGGTTCCGTAATGTGGGAACGGGACTGCTGATTTCATGAGTGTTCACCACACATCGATTAGCTTGGGTATTCCAAAGTGTTTGCTTGAAATTGATTCGGAAAGAGCTTACTTGAACGGTACCGAAGGGGGTATTGCTCTTCCGTAACGCATTGGCGTAAATCCAAGGAAACGGGAGGAGACTTCTTTAAAAAAATAATCCGTAAATGTAGGAGCATTAGTGATCACATGCGATCGCGATCTACGAATTTTGGTGGACCGTGTTTCTGCCGAGCCCCGACTGCACCAAATTCGACGAACGCCACTCACCATTTGCCGTCGCTATCCCACAGCGTCGCCGTACTATCCTGATGGGTCTCTCCTCGTCGCGGGCTCTTTACACCAAACTTGGGTCCGCCTCGTTCAACACACAAAATATTCTCCTAACTCACTCTCGTATTTACACACAAATGTACGTATATAGACATGCCCTTTAACTAGTAGCACCGCCTAATTTCGTTGAAGCTCAACATCATTAAAAAAACTCATTTACGACCAAAAAATTAGCAATCTTATTTCTGAGTTGTAAGGTTTATTGTTCTATACTATAAGAGAAATGAATTGTGTTGAATTAATTTTGGAGCGAACATAGTACTATATGTGTAACACGTCTAGGACTCTAAGGCATTCTGTGCAATAGGTCTCCCATTTATTGGCATAAGCATTCTTCACAGGTGTGGGCACCCGCGTAACGATGTAGACACAGCTCTGCTTCTCTCGGTGTATTGAGTGGCACGTACGTTTGGCAAAAGAAAAGCTTTGCGCGCGAACCTTTCCTTTGCATTTTAACTTACCATGCCTCTCGATGACTCGCCCTTTCGCGGGCTTGCCAACGAATTACGTTTCGGAGTGCTCTTTGGATGCAATCTAATCCCCTTCGCCTCCGCTCCTGCGATGGCACACATCTCTCCATCCTTCTCTCTCTCTCTCTCTCGCTTTTCACTCTCCACGCGCGGGGCAATGTGTGTGCAGCACCCCGTTAGGATAGGAGGCATTTCACCCGAAGGGAAATGGGTTGCGCACGCGACGGAAAATTGGCACCGCGCCCCGGGACGGGGAGATGCCGAGGAGGGGCTGGGGCAAGGGCCCGGGCGACTTCTCCTTTCCGTCCCCCGAGCAGGTGAGAGTCGTACAGTCGAGGGGAGCGTGGGTGATTAAAACCCCCAATCCGAAGAACGCATCCACCGAAATCCCGACTATACTTCGGTTCGGATGCGACGTGGCAATCACCGGGTGACTACCCGTCCAACCCCTCCCGCACCTCCCACGGAGCTCAAAGTGGTGATTGATCGGAACCGTGTAGGGGAAGGTGAGAGAGGAGGGGAGTTTTTCGGGGGCCAGGAGTGTGGGTGGGTTACGGCGGCGGTGATAAGAGAGGAAGGGGGCCTGGGGGAATGACGGAAGGGGGAGATGGTTAGAGAGAGAGAGAGAGAGATTCAGGGGGAAGGGGGAAGTGAGAGAGAGAGAGGGAGAAGGGGGATGGGGACCGGGGATTAATGTAATCATTCGCACCACCGTAAACTAAAACGGCTGCCTCGTCGATGGGAACCGCTCACCTTCATTGGGCGTGTGCTTGTGCATGTCTGACTGCCGTCGGGACGGAGAGAGGGAGAGAGAGAGAGAGATGAGATTCAGAAATGGACGCGAGGACCAAATTGGAATTCATTTCCACGGTGGGAGGGAGGGTGGCGACATGTCGCTGCCGGAGAAGGAAAGGCGAATGGGGGATGCCGGGAAAGAAAATGGGAGGAGGGCCGAACCTGATTGAGGGGGTCCCATCGTGCGCTGCGAATTGACCGCCTCGGGACAACCAGGAGATGGCACGAACTAACTCTCGACGCCCATGAATAACTGGTTAATGCTTCTCATTTCGCTCGTTGTTACGTCTGATGGCTTCTGTTTCATTATTCTTTCATTTCCGCAACTGAATGCACGGGTGGGTGGGGTTGTGGAGATTGGTAAACAACGCCGTACTAGGTTTCCAGCGTGTGAAATTTTCATCGTCCAAGGGGGGGGAAGGGGGAGAATGGGATAAAAATTTCATATATAGACTTTTGGGTTTTTCGCTTCTTCTTGCGCGTCTCACCATTCCGTTGGGGATCAGAATAATTCATACAGATGATATTCATCATTTAATAATTATAATTATAACACCTCGTACATTAGGCCATAAGTTGAACAAAAATGTCACAAATCTTTAAAATTACACTTATTTACCTCCAAATTTTGTTCTATATTTACAATATCTCGATCTATCTTTCTCCTCTTTTGTTACTTTTAAGTCTGAGATGCAGTGATTCGTTGGTTCCAATGGGAACGCATTAGTGGCTAGCTAATGTAATTGATATTATAGATAGCATATAAAAATATGCCTAAAATTCATAAATCCAGTATGTAAGAATAAATTTAATGTATACCACAGGACAATGAATACTTAAAGCGCCAAGTAATATTCCGCAGAATTTTATTCTCACTTATTCGGTACTTTCGATGTACGTACATCAAAAGATACGTACTAGTCCAAAGGTAACTGACGATGACGCCTTCCCTCCGATACTAGTCGTACCATGAGGATAATTCTGCGAAACATTACTTAAGGTTTTAAAATTTCATTTTCCTATGAACGTGAATTTTCACATATCTCAGCATAAAGCCATCGAATACGTAATGTATATCGTTTAACTAATTTTGTTGAAGTGAGTTTCTTACTTGATACTCTATGAATGCGTAAAATTCCGTTTTATCGCATTCCTTGTAAGTTAATCGAAAGAAATTTCGCTTGTATTAAGACCGTATGCTTCTATTCTGGCTTACGAATCCACAAAGCCTTCCTGTGAGAGTTTTTTCCTAAACTATATTACGTTGAATACCACTATGATATTTTATTGCTTTTCGCTTTATTTTCAATGTATTCCGTAAACAGGCATGCAGGAACATCATTTCAGATATATCAGTTCAGACGATTTTCATATTTCCTACAACCTTAATCGTATATTATGAAGGAATTTCAGAAGTTGGAGTTGCCCAAGGCATTACTCCTCATTTAAAACTCGCACCCACTGGTATATGTCCACACCCTTTTTTCCTAGTTCTCCTTTTTCATTCAAAAGGGCCATTTCCAATTTGAGATGACAGAAAAATTCAATTTTCTTTTTATTGAATAATTCTTCAACATCGGTCTACCATAATAAATCTAAATATCGATTCTTGAGGTTCTAATGAGTAGTTCGATCTCAATCCGAAAACAGTGGTATAGCAGCGGATGCATCGGTCGTAACAATTGGCCGTCTGTTTATGTTTCGAAGGGGAAACAGGATTTCCTTTTGGATTTCAGGAGCCTCACTGGATTTACATAATTCCAACGGTCTTCCTCGGAACAGGTTTCAGGGAAACCATGCGAATAAGGATGTATTTCGAATTCCATTGAGTGTTAAAGAACACTAAGTCGTCTGAATTCTAAAGGCAAAAGCTGCAGAACCGGAATCGCAAATACCGGCACGGTGATTATTCCAGATCTCCCTACCTTGCTTATTCGGCGATGTGTATTTGACCAATGCTGAGAAAGTTTCTTCGGCTTCGTCTGAAGATTCAGCCAGAGCACATATATTAATAGTTACACTAAATTTACATATTTACAAGCATGGTGTTTATTTTTCTAGGTGTTCTTGAATATTGTGGAAGCCATTTTGTACAAAAAATCTTTTTACATTTTTAAAAATTTCTTTCCTTAGCCACATATTTTATCAGATAGTTTATGAAGTTTATTGAATGACCTATTGTCTGATAATTCCTAGATTTATTTTAGGGTTAATATCGTGGATAGTGACGAAAGAGGTCATATTTTCCTAAGTTATGGTATGTGTGAACGTCCCTATTTCTTATTAGGAAATGATTTTTTTAATAGGCAAAGAGAATATCATCCTAAGTCATACAGTTCCTTTAAAAGTTATCTGACACCAAAAAATAACTTTTATGTGACCTTGGCGTTAATACTATAATGTGTGCTAACGTATAATAGATCAAAATGTAAAACATGCATGAATAAATAAAGGCTTAAATGTTGAGTATCGATGCGGGAGTAACATTAATGGAGAAAACTCTTCGCCAAGTCTCAATGTTTATTAAATATAGATAAATGCTTTGTGCCTATAATTGTTATCATTTTTCTTTCTGTGCCATCTGCCTCTGCTTACTTCTGTTCCCTAATTTCATTAATCTCAGTAATATCAGTACATCATAACTATTAGTTAATTAAGAATACATTTATTGCTTAAATATATCCCATGGAGCATGTTAAACGGAGCGAAGCGACACCTTTAGTCGTTAGTGCCCTCAGTGATTTTATAGAAGTTAAGGTCATTGTAAAATGTTACAGTTTTTAAATTTTATTTTTTCAAATTGAGTAACTTATTGAGTGCTCGAGTAGTTGTGTTATTTGCTAAGTCAACGTTTAAAAAAATAATTTAATTTCGAATTTTTGCTTATATTTGAACATTGGATTAACTCAATTGTAGTATCTCTCATCCAAAATAATAGTGGAGCAATAGCACTATTTAATCTGCCAGTCTAAATCGTCATTTTACAAAATATCAAAATTATGAACGAAATATGTCCTGTATTTAAGTTGGAAATCATTAATCCTGAACAGCTACATAAGACGGGTAAACATAATTTACCAAATATAGGAGTAATGCCGTTTATCGTATGTAATATTTGATTTTGTACGTTACTAATTATTCAATCGTTGCTTCCTTTTGACCTAAAAGAAGAACAAATAAACAGTTGTCTATAATTTAGTCTCGTTTTCTAGCATAACCGATGTTTAACGGTGATTTTCCGTAAATACGCATATGTGGGTAGTAGAATATGCATGCATTGAATAAATTGAATGTTATCTTACAGTGCGTGAAACGACTAGTTAATACATTAACTGATGGAAAGATATGCACTGAATCTCATTTTAATTAGCAGAAAAATTATATTTTTAGGAAAATAGAAGATTATTATGAAGCTGGTGAGTGGTTTATAACGCCTCGCCAAGGTCCATCAAGGAAATAACTGTATGTATAGGGAAGCCTTTGCCTATAGCTACAATTACTTTTTTTCTGAGATTCCTTCCAAAATAATTTTAACTCTACTTTTCATTAATTATCATAAATCACTTTCTTTTATTTTTAAAAAAATTATTAATAATCATAAATCACTTGCTACAAGTTATTTTCCCTTTATTTTCAGTGCATAAATTAGGTCTTTTCATGTCAACTAAATCTCTAGAGAGACTACTCCATTGGCTCTTCGGTCCATCGGATAAATTTTCAAACATTCTTCAGTGGAATCACATTTACATTACTTCCATTCTGTGTACGCGAACAAAACATGGACCTCAAAGGCTCATTTTCACCTCGTTTTCGCGGAATTGGAATCAATTGATTACCATTTCGTATAATTTAGGATTTCAAAGGCAACGGAACGCAAACTGAAAACACCATTAAATATTTCAATATGGAAACACAAACACACTGTCGTTTCGTCTATTAAAAAGATCCAATGAATTTTCAAAATCACATTCCGGGGGAAGAGACTGAAGAATGAATTTCCAGCGTAGGCTATTTTTTTACAGAAAATTATTGGCTCCCAGAGAATAACAAAGAGTGTACTTAGCTAGGTGTTGCTATAGGGAGGTTTTAGAGGGTAATCCTCGGGTTATGAACGAAGAACTTCCGCCCATCTTTTTTAATACCAAAAATGGCATGTTATTCTCAATTATATTTTATTTATGGGTGTAGTTTTGCGATTTTCACCATCTCAATGTTTTCATCACTTACAAATTTTATAGTATGTGTTTGAATATTTCACACGTGATACCCGTATCTCTTTCTGGGAGTACGCCTACTAAAATTTCCATGGGTGGAATAAATCTCCCTCCGTTAAAAAATGAAGCTGAGTGTTTAAATAGTTTTAAATAACCATTGAACAGGCGCGTCATTGAAATTCCGATATTGTCCCATGAATGCCATTGATGAGGCGCCGATTTATTCCCTTCTTTCCAGATGGTATCAAAAAGAAACCTATGGAATGATGGCAAAGTCAACAGTAGGGGAGTCACGAAGTCATTAAAAAATGGATAACGTGCCAATGGAAATTCTCTGGTAATCTGACCCCCATTTTTACCGCAAAAGAAAAATTCGACTGTCAGGAAGCGCATAGATAAAAGTGAACGCTTAATGATGGATGCATCAATCAAATGGGGAATATATAGTCAATGAAACTAAACTCAGAAATAATGATGGGGAGTAATGTTTACCTTGTGAAGTTTTCCCTGCCTCGTGTATTCATAAAAATAAATTAAAAATTTACATTATGATAAATGTGAAAAAATGGCCGGGGTACTTCATCGGGTCATTACCCACATCATGTCAAATGATAGTTTTCTAACCACAAGTGCAATTTCATTTCACCTGTTACTCTCTATTGAGTAATAACTTATCAAAGTTATTTGCTTTGCTCAATTCAATATTTGTCATATTATTTTTTTAATACCGAATTATTCTGCTACCAGTAATTATTTTGCGCATTCTCTGGAAACGATCCGTTTTGAGTAAGAAACATGGACTGAACATTTTTTATTCATAAAATTTTAATGTTTATTTTCTCTCCACTTAAATATTTAACCTTCAAAAGTTATAACAGCTCTTGGAATATCTTATTCACTGGACGTAAGGGGAAAATGAAGAGCGTCACGAGGAATGATGTAAACCGCATGGATCAAGGAGGTAGCGGTTTGTGTCCCCAAGGAAGTTTTTTCTTCGGACTCCAGTCTAAAGGGAATACGATCAATTCGGCGTTAGATAGAATGACTTTAATTGAACGACGTTTTCAACTCCTCCCCGTGTCAAAAAATATATGTTTTCACCGGTGATCGCCAGACGATTTCTTTACAGGTATTAACGTCAAGTGAAAAGAAAAAATAGTGACCCTACTAGGACGATTTCTCAGACCTGCTAGCTTCCCACAAAGCATCTTGGAAGGGATGATTCCTGGTAAGAGGTCGATCATCCAATGTAAAGTTCATGATGGTTGGAAGACAATTTAGATCATACATTAGGATGAAAAGAATGTCAGGAAATCGCAGGTTGTGGCTGTGACGACAAGGCAAATAACTTCAGGAAATGAATGAATGAGATTTACCCAAGGAGAGAAAATAGGAGGAGACATATGGGTGCGGCGTAGAATAAATAGAAAATTAAGTGGGTAGAGATATAAACGATTTAATGAGAGGGACCCTAAATAAAGATTTGAAGAAAAGATTAGTGAAAACCCTAATATGGAGCGTAACATTATATGGATCCGAAACCTGGTCCATGAGGAGGGATGAGGAACATGGATTGGAGACTTTTGAGATGTGGGTTTGGCGACGGATGGAGAGAGTGAGGTGGAGAAAGAAATAAGCGAATGAAGAAGTTTTGAGAACGGTAGGGTAGGAGAGGTGTTTGCTGCGAGGAATCCAAAAAAGACAGGAAAAGTGGATGTTGAATGTTGGATTGTTGAGGGCTGTAAGGGATGGTAGAATGTCGGGTAAGCCGGGAAGGAGTAGGAAGAAAATAGGGATATTGGACAGAATTATAGGGGGTGGGAAGTATGCAGATTTGAAGAGGGACTAAAGTTAGATGTTACTCTGCCAACCTAAGCTACAACTCATCAAAAACCTACCTTAAGCGGTATATCACCCTTCATCATAATCAGAGAGATAAATTATGTTTTAGGTATCGTAGGGAAGGACATGCAGTTTAGGGGAAATCCGAAAAAGACAAGTAAGGTGGATGAATGGGATTCTCAGATGGGCTTCTAACGGACCGTAATGGGGTAGGATATTAGGTAAGTGAGATATAGTTACGAAAAGAACAGTAATCTTAGATAGAATGATTGCAGATATAAAGTAATTGGAGATGAAGAGGGAATTATTGTTGGGTGAGGCATGTTTGTTATTTTTGTAGTTTATCGCTGACCTTTCATTAATCGGTATAAAACCATTCATCGTCATGAAAAATAAAAGTAAGGTCCATCGTTGCAGATATGAAGGTTGACTCATTTTTCTCATTGGAAATAATGTATTACCTATTCTAGAATGGTCGCTGCATGACTTCCATTTTCAAAGGTGAAGATAAAGGAACGCGAAATGTCTTTCACTCAAAGTACACATGAAGACATCGCGATCGTTATTTGTTTAGATAGTAATTAGATGGATAAAAAGTAGATCAGAATATAATCATATGTGTTATCCACTGTATTCATCACTGTTAATTTATACTGACATTTTCATTGCATTTACTTTTCAAATTCCACAAAAGCCGTTCTGGGAGGTGGCGGAGTGAGTCTACTAATCAGAAGGTCGCGGCTTCGAATCCAGGATATGTGGATTTTCATCGACACGTAGGTCATGGATGAGTGTGTTCGTCCTGATGCTATCCGTGGTTGCATTGGGGCACCCGGAATTGGCTTAGCGCTTGTGTCCGAGATTGGATAGTAAAAAAGAGGAATACTCTATTTAAGGGGTGGGATGAAAAACCTAAAATGACGCAGTCATCGATGCTTGTCTCGAAAAACTTTCAAGTTTTCATTCCGAGGTAGGAAGGTGAATGTGGAGACTAGTTTTTATGGGTTGTAGAACGATGATTCATCCTTCAAAATATCGTCCCCATCATATCCAATGAGAGGCGAAATGCGTGATGCTCATGCAACTGTAGGGTGCATCTTGACCATACCTGTCGTTCCAGCTATCTAACGTCATCCGTTTATCAATCATTTGTCGGTCGAGGATAAAACCTGGAATCCACACGGCTCCAAATTGATCTCGATTCCATCATGACGACTTACTTTTCTGCAACATGACCAAAGGTAAAGAGCAAGTCGGTGATCCACGATTGATCGCGGGTTGGAAAACAAGACCCGAGGGTTTTTTTTTCGAGTGCGTTCAACAGAAGAAGAACCCCGCGTCCGTGGGTTTCCGAGGAAATAGAACGGAAAGAGGCGGGCGGGGTCTTCTATTCGGTGGAAGAGCTTGACTGGAAGAAGGGGGGGTTTGGGAGAGAGAGAGATCGTAACGGCGGAGAGTGTAGACGGAGAAAGAG
>WURS02130951.1:0-22408 GCA_011762765.2 Rhinocypha anisoptera | reverse complement strand
CAGTTTATCACTAAGGACCAAATAGTTAACGAACCAAAGTCATTTCATGTAAACTGTTCAGGTAGAACTTTAAATTGAAATGTGCCTATAGTGTCTGGACACTTCCGGAAGTGCTCAGTGTGCACATAATGACCGTAACATATATATTCTAGATAGGTTAAAATAGTAAGAAACTCTTTTAGTTTTAGATTTAAATATTGTAATTGTGTTTTATTGATCCAGTTAGAATAGTTCAGGTTAGGTTAGGGTTGTTAACTTTAATGCTTGGGTAATTTAAGGATTGATTAATCTACAATACTATATAAATTAGTTAAATAACTGTTTTATAATGTTAATAATTGATTAATTAAAGTTCGACTATAACAGTTTAAAAATTTATATATTGATACATATTTATTTTAATTAAAATTTTCCAATAATTTTAAACTGATTTTGAATAAACTATCGTAGAATGTACGGTTTTAGCATTATATAGATCGAGACGGTTTTTGGGAAGAATGTTTGGATAAATAGTTCCAATAAGATTAAACTAATTGAAATTATACAGTTCTAATTAAATTAGTATGGTTAAAATTATTGTTAGATTCGTTCGATATAAAGTTGAATATTTAATTTTTAATTATGTTAATTCAATTTGTTTTTTGAGTTTAATTTCTAACTTTCCTGCATTTTCTCCAAATTTATTCTTTTTACTCCAAAATCAGCCTCCGGACAACCCAGGCGACAACCCCAAGCAAGTGGGCAACAAGACCGAGTGTGCTCTGTTGGGTTTTGTGCTTGATTTGGGCAAAAATTACCAAACGTTACGTGATCGCATGACCGAGGAGATGTTACACAAGGTGTACACCTTCAACTCGGTTCGCAAGTCAATGAGCACCGTGATTCCGTTGCCCAACCAGGAAGGCTTTCGTGTTTTCACCAAGGTATGTTCTATCAACGTTTATGGTAAAACTTTATATTGTACACACTGTTATAAATACTGTATAGTTATAATCTTACATTAAAAAATTAATATAAAAACATTTCTGGTTATAACCTTACAAGTTCCAAAATACCAGCTTTTAAGGTAACAGTTTAAGAAAAGTTGGCTTATTAGTCTTGATTTTTTAAAAATTTTTATTTATAAACTTACATTTTACAATTGAAAGTCTATTACACCGACTTGTCGAGATATAACCTAAAACGTGCTTAATCTTGGGTTATAACCGGACAGTAATTTTAACAGTGTAGTTATAATTTTACATAAAAAATTAATATAAAAACATTTCTGGTTATAACCCGACAATTTCATACCAGTATTAAAGGTGACAATTTAGGAAAAGTTGGCTTATAACTCTACAATTTTTATTAAAACTTAGCTTATAAGCGTTGATTTTCAAAAATCTTTGTTTATAAACTTACATTTTACAATTGAAAGTCTATTACAAATACTTGTCCAGATATAACCAGAAACGTGCTCAATCTTTGGTTATAACTGGACAGTAATTTTAACATTGTAGTTATAATATGAAATAAAAATTAATATAAAAGCATTTCTAGCTATTTTAAGGAGACAATTTAAGAAAAGTTGGCTTATAACTCTACAATTTTTATTAAAACTCAGCTTATAAGCGTTGATTTTCAAGAATAACCGGACAGTAATTTTAACAGTGTAGTTATATTTTGACATAAAAAAATTAATATAAAAGCATTTCTGGTTATAACTTTACAATTTCAAAAATACTAACTTTTAAGATTACATTTTAAGAAAATTTGGTTTATAACTTTACAATTTACTTTACTTTTTTTAAATTTCGCTTATAAACGTTGATTTTCCGGAATGTTTGTTTATAAACTTACATTTTACAATTGAAAATTTATTACAAAGACTTGTCGAGTTATAACTTTAATGTTGGATTATAACCGAACAGTATTTTTTAACAATGCCAATGCCAACGATGCCAATGATTCAATTTTGTTTTGCGGGTGCGTGGGAGCAGGGCGCGTCGGAAATTGTGATGAAGAAGTGTATGTTCATCTTTGGCAAGGACGGCACCCTGCTGCGCTTTCCCAGGGATGAACAGGACAAGCTGATCAAGAATGTGATCGAACCGATGGCCTCGGATGGCCTGCGAACCATCTGTCTCGCCTACAAGGACTATGTGCGTCGCAAGCCGGCGGCAGCCAACGAGATCCAGATGGACTCGGAGCCCAACTGGGAGGACGAGGATCTCATTGTCTCACGACTCACTTGTCTCGCCATCATTGGCATCGAGGATCCCGTTCGACCTGAGGTGAGTGAGCCGCACTTTTCCCTTCATCATATATATATATATAGACAAACAAGCCAATCATGACGAAAAGGTGCACACTAATGAAAATTTTTTACAAGAGGGACGGCGCTAAAGCACCGTCTGCCTCTTGAAAAAAACGGTGGCAGAGCCGCCGAGGTCAAACTCAAGTTAATTTGAAGGGTTATGCAAAAAATTCAAATTAAATCGAGCGAGAATTGGAAAAGTTCGAATTCCGAATTTAAATTGACAGAGAATTCAAAGATTTATGCACAAAATTCGAACCGAATTGGAATAAAATTTGAATCATAACAGAGAAAGTTAAATTCTAATCAGTTAAGAATTCGAATCACCACAGTGAAAGTTAGATTTGAATCGGTAAAGAATTCGAATCACAACAATGGATTCCAATCGGTTAAGCACAGTGGAAGTAGCGTAACTCTCATAGTACAAAATCGTGGATGGCACAATACCAAAAAAAATTACTGAACATTAAATATAGTACATAGAACATAGAACACAGTACATAGTAAATAAAAAAGAGATAACCACGACCGATTCATTATTATTATTATTATTATTCATTTATATATATACCCATATATATACCCATCTAAGTCGTTGCACTCTTTACATAAATTAGGGCTCTCACCAAAACCCAAACAAAAATCAAATTGGAAGAAAAACTGCACTTTAAGACCAATTATGAAGTTGCTTTTGTAGATAAGTGCAGTTTTTACGGCCTTTGGGTTTTGGTGAGAGCCCTACATAAATATACTTTTAATTTTGATCAAGTAACAGAACAAGTTAGAAACTAAAAGTTGGAAAAATATATTATAAATTGAATTTTAATTTAATTATTGAGTTTGGCATATCTACTCAGGTTTTTAAAATCAGATCGTTTTTTTGGTATATACAAAATTGCATAGCTTGTTTTTAAAAAGTTTGACGTTTTGTTGTATGTGAATGCTTAATCATTATAGTCGCTTTATTCGCTAAATGTTTAAATT
The DNA here is from genome assembly GCA_011762765.2 of Rhinocypha anisoptera. Taxonomy (NCBI): domain Eukaryota; kingdom Metazoa; phylum Arthropoda; class Insecta; order Odonata; family Chlorocyphidae; genus Rhinocypha; species Rhinocypha anisoptera. The sequence continues at coordinate 19,128 of WURS02130951.1, read as the reverse complement.
AAATTGTTAAGAAAAAGAAACTAAGCTGATTTGGCATTCACATACAAGACGAGATATCAAAGTCGTTGAAAACAAGTTATAAGAATAGAGAAAATATTTTAGCATTCCAAACTCCAACTTTCTAAAAAAGTTAACATTTAACTAATTTTACACTTTAATACTATAATAGTAAAAAAATTAGAAAAACTGTTCAAATATGTACATTTTAGTACTGTTTAGAATGTGAGGTCAGTGCAGCGTATTTTCGATAATATATAGATAGACGGGAGAAAGAATAATAACGAGTATGGACGAGAGTGATCGCGTGAAAGTCATTGCCCTCATTTTGGCCGGGCACCTGGCCCGGTAAAAGTAAGTGTATGAGAGGTTGAAAGAGAGAAGAAACAATGTCCTCTGCATGACCTAAAGGTGGAGTGTGTGATATATAACACACACACACACACAAAGTCACCGCTAGGGTTGCCTTTAGTCGGTCAACTCAAGTTTATGCTGAATAAAGTACAGTGCATAATGCGCCATCTAACGGGTAAGATTTATACTATTTTACAAAATTTTTTAAAAATTGAATTGTATTTATTTATTTGAGCAACTTAATTTATAAATTTAATTATTTTAGTAATATTAAAAACTAATTTTAATTTAATGTTAAAATGTGGTAATCGTTAAGTTGCGGTGAACATTATACGTTAATGGTTGTGCAAATCATTCGATCATAGGATTAAACTAGAAAGGGGAGATTCATAAATCACGAGAAATAAAAATTTTTTAATACCCCATCTGTGAGAAACCCGTGATTTTGTGACATATACTCCCCTCTTCATCAAATCTCATGTGATATCAACCAATTGGGTTGAATCAAACTAAACTCTGATTCACAAATTAGGCTATAAGTTGAACCCACCAAACGGTCTGGATCAATTAAGCTAATTGGCTAAAATTTGCTAAGTTTTCTCTGCATCATTTTTTATTGTAAAGTTTCTATATTATTTTTTATTTTTGTCTAAAAAATACAATCTCTCTTGATCTTGTATTAACTCTTGGAAATTTATTTCCACAATATCATTTAAATAAAAAGTGCCCAACGATATCACGGATACTGTTTTCATTATAAGGTAGAAATATGGTGGGACATTTTTTATTTTCGCAATATCGTGGAAATAAATTTCTGAAAGTGTTTGGGAAACTATGATTTTTGCCTTTCTAAAACCACCATTAGAATAGAAATGCAAATAGAATCTGTGTTATAGTGGGGCACTTTTTATTTTCACGATATCTTGGAAATAAATTACTAAGAGTGTATATTTCCACCTTATAATGGAAATAAAACCCATGATATCGTGGGGCACGTTTTATTTCCACGATATCGTGAAAATACATTTTTAAGAGTGCTAACCCCTCCCTTACCCCCTTCCATGAGATATTCATGATTGGCGTTACACTCTTATCTACCCCCTATCTTCCATCACGTAATTTGTGAATTTTCCCAAATGTTTAAAAAATGAATTGACTTAAATATTGATTGTATCTCGAATAGGTGCCAGACGCAATCCGCAAGTGCCAACGAGCGGGCATCACAGTGCGAATGGTGACGGGTGACAACGTGAACACGGCCCGTTCGATTGCCACCAAGTGTGGCATCATTAAGCCAGGCGAAGACTTCCTGGTGCTCGAGGGCAAAGAGTTCAACAAACGAATTCGCGACTCGAAGGGTGAGGTTCGACAAGAGCTGTTCGACAAGGTGTGGCCACGGTTGCGTGTGCTGGCTCGGTCCTCGCCCTCGGACAAGTACATTCTGGTGAAGCACATCATCGAGAGCAAGCTCAATCCGAACCGAGAGGTGGTCGCCGTCACTGGTGATGGCACCAACGATGGGCCTGCCCTCAAGAAAGCCGATGTTGGCTTTGCCATGGGTATCGCCGGCACTGATGTCGCCAAGGAGGCATCCGACATCATTCTCACCGATGATAACTTCTCCAGTATTGTCAAGGCTGTGATGTGGGGACGTAATGTGTACGACAGTATTGCCAAGTTTCTTCAATTTCAACTCACCGTTAATGTGGTGGCTGTGATCGTTGCCTTTGTTGGTGCCTGTGCTATCGAGGTTTGTTTTTCTTTTTAGTCATTTTTTTCCACTAGAAACATCTATTTTTGTTGTCAAATAGTTTAATTTTTAACAGTCGCATTACCGAGCTTTTGAACGGTTGGCGGACTCCCAAGGTGCATACATTTTGTATACACACACGAGCCTTCCCACTCAACACACATACAACGCAAACTGTCAGGCGGTCGCCAAAGGGCTATTCATAGATAACGTATTGCTCATATTCGCCTTAAATGAAAAACATGATATTTTTATAATTTAATTAAAATATTTATCATTCGTTTTAGTTTCTAATTTTTTAGTATTTCATTAAGGGTGAATCAACGTTTGTTAATAATAAATTAAAAACTAAATATTACAGGTAGATCTTTTTTAAAAAATTTCCAAAGTCAAAAATTCGTTATCAAAATAAAATTATCTAAAAATTGTTTTTCTGTAATTTTTTTAATTATAAAAAAATTCTTTATATGAATTAATTTATTTACAAAAAAATATAAAATTTCATTGAAAGATAATAAAATAAAAGCCAAAAATTTGTCAAGAAAAACTGTTGCCATTTTGAAACAAACAGGAGTTTCAATTAAATTCTTTTTAAGTTATAATCAACATTAAATAAGCTTTTTCATAACTGTTAATAAGTTTTAAAAATTTAAATTTTTAAAGACTTATAAAAGAAAAATAAACTAGCGACTATTTAGTCAAAATTTTATGATTTTTTCACTTTTTTTGACTTGTTCTGATTAATTTCTAATTAGAGCAGCACTTTCACTTTTATTTTGGTTTATTTCATTTAAAAATCACAAGTTTAATTTTTATTTCTAAGGGCAAATTTGAACTAAAATATGAATTATGTCTACTGAGGCCACTTTCTTATGCTTACCAGGCATGGTTTTTTGCTAGAATTTAGGTACACTAATGAAAGTGTTCTCGCCTAAATCGTTGTCCTCATTACATAAATTTATTTTCAATTTTGATCAAATAACAAAACAAGTAAAAAAACTCAAAGCTGGTTAAATACATTATTGAACTTTAATTCAATTTTTGATTTTGACATATCTTCTCAGATTTTTAAAATCATGTCGTTTTTTCGTATATACAGAATTTAAAAACAATACAAATTTGCATAGCTTTTTTTAAGAGAATTTAATGTCTTGTAGTATGTGAATGCCTAATCACTTTAGTTGCAGTTTCTTAACAATTTAAATATTGGAATACTTGGCAACTAAAACAAATAAAAATTGTTGGGCTTACACATACCACAAGACATAGATGTCGTTAAAAACTAGCTCTATAAATCAAACATTTAAATAAAGTAAATCTAATTTTAATGATAACTACCATTAATTCATCTAATAAAAACTTGGAAATCAAACTTTGAAAATAACAAGGAAGCAAGTTTGATTTGAACCATAATAAGTAACGTAAAGAATAAAACTTCATAAACTTTATAAAATTGCGTTTATATTGATATAAATAGGCGCTGACTCATGTTGTAGTGTAGATAACAATTGATTTAGTTTAGATCTAAACTAAGGGGAGATTCACAAATCACGTGATGGAAGATAGGGGTAATGCCAATCATGAAATTCTCATAGAGGGGGTAGGGAGGGGTTAATACAAGATCACGTGAGAATGTGTTTTTAAACAAAAAACCAAAAATAACCAAAAATATGAGAAAATTTCAAAAAGTTTTGTTTAAAGAAGTTTCTAAGCAACTAACTACTACTACCACTACTACTATTTCTTCTTATATTGACTCAAAAAATGCAAGCGACAATTTCTTTGATTCGGAACGAGATAACTCAATTCAACTTTACCTGATTTAATTACTGATGATTCAAGAGATGTATTAATTTTCCCCTTAATTCAATATATTTTAGAACCCGTTTTTGAACTAGTTTATTAACAAAATAATTTTTTTTATCTCACATGAGATTTAAGGGGGTGAGGGGGTTATGTCCTAAAATCACGGTTTTCTCACAGATGGGGGTACCCGGGTATTTAAAAAAATTTTTTTCTCTCGCGATTTGAGAATCTCCCCTAATTGATTTGTGTTGTGTTGGGTTTCAACAGGACAGTCCATTGAAGGCAGTGCAGATGTTGTGGGTAAATCTGATCATGGACACACTGGCCTCGTTGGCGTTGGCCACCGAGATGCCAACCACCTCACTGCTTCTGCGCAAGCCATACGGACGAACCAAACCACTGATTTCGCGGACCATGATGAAGAACATTATTGGACACGCCATCTACCAGCTTACCATTATCTTCTTTCTTCTATTTGCTGGTATGTCTCTTTCTTTCGTTTCTCTCTCTCTCTCTCTCTCTCTCTTCTCTGAACTAAAACTGCTTGAATTGTAAAAAGTAATAATCCATAAAGAGGCTAAGAACAATACCTGGTAAGCATAGGAAAGTGGCCTCAGAAACTATGTTTTAAAAAAATTGTTGCTATTTTGCAACGAAATAGTTTCAATAAAATTCGTTTTAAGATTTAATCTACACAAAATAAGCTTTCACGAAATTGTAAATAAATTTTTGAGAATTAAAAATTTTTAGGGTTCTGAAAGAAAATATATTTAGAAGATTTTGACTTGAAATTCTTAATGAATTTACATTTTTAATTCTTTCTTGGTTATTTCTTATTTTAGAAAAACTTTAATTTTAGTTTTGGTTATTTAATTGTATGTTTTATTTAAAAATTACAAGTTAAGTTTTTACTTTTTGGGGCAAATTAGAATTAATGAGCAAATTAGTTTTTGGGCTTTGCTTCCTGAGGCCACTTTTCTATGCTTACAGGGTAATGTTCTTTTTCAAAAAATTTTGGTGTTGATTTGTTTTGAACTCTACCTAACCCAGTTTTTAGCTATTTGAGTACTAATGAATGGCTGTGCAACTTCATTAGTTAATTTGTGCAAAAAATTCCTTATTTTAAAAAAGTGAATTTTTTAAGTATATATTAAAGTCTAACAAAAATGTTGATTTTGAGTTACTTTAAAAGAAAGTTTAAACAGAAGTAAATTGTATGTAGTTTAGTTTTATTTTCTTCTAAATAAAAGCTGTATTTTGAGCTGAAATAAAAAAAGTTGAGTAAATAGTTGCTGCCCTAAATAATTTGTAATTTGTCACTTTTTTTCTAAATTATGTACAAACGCGTCACGAATTTCCGCAAATATACTGAAAATAGTTAAAAAATAGTAAATCAATTCACACTAACCGTTGTGCAATCACTTTTGCAGGCCATCGGTTTTTCGATATCGACTCGGGCTTAGGTTCTTCGTTGAACGCAACACCAACGCAGCACTTCACCATAATTTTTAACACTTTTGTGATGATGACTCTCTTCAACGAAGTGAATTCGCGCAAAATCCACGGCGAACGCAACATCTTTGAGGGTCTTTTTTCAAATCCCATCTTCTACGGCATTCTCTTTGTCACTGCCATTTCTCAAGTAAGTACATCTTTGTTTATTTATTTTCTAATTTATTACTGCTTTAGTATATAACCTTTTATATAGAATTACAATAAAAAACGTTAAATTAAATAATTTCAAGAAACTTTAACATAGTCTATACTATGGACTTTTTATAAGTGAAACCTAAATGCCTAACACTATTGGCTCTTTTTTCGTTTGTCATCACAGGTGTTCATTGTTCAGTTTGGTGATCGTGCGTTCAGCACAGCAGCACTGACACTCGAACAGTGGATGTGGTGCATCCTGTTCGGTGTGGGTGTGTTGCTGTGGGGCCAGCTGATCACCACGATCCCAACCAAACGCATCCCGAAACAGTTCAGCTGGGGCTCGGGTCCACCCGAGGAGATGATGGACGCGGCGAGCTCCTTGGTGGAGGACGGCTCCTCGGGCTCGCTTTCGCAGGACGTCAAGCGGACCGGGCAGATTCTCTGGATCCGTGGGCTAACCCGCCTCCAGACCCAGGTATGCCTGATACAGCTGCACAACAGCACCGTATCGCAGCAGCTCTCGCTGAAGCGCCAGAGCATTGGCTCGCCCACCTCGCCCACCAGCTTGGCGGTGGCGAGCGTCGCTGCCCAGTCCACCAGCCAGGCAGTGAGCACCACCACCACTGTCGCTACCACCAGTGGACCCGAGGGTCCAAGCTTAGGCGCTAGCACTAGCACCCACCACTATGCGATGATGACCACCACCACCACCACCAGTGCCACAGTACCCACCACCACACATTCACAATCAGGTGCCGGTTCGCTAGTAACGCCACACCCGCCACTGTCGCCTATCCCGGAAAACCGAGGCGTGGCGGGCGCTCAGGGCGAACATGACGAGTCGGCCACTAGTGCCCCACACCATCCACTTCTTCCCACGGCCACCAATGGCAAGTCTGACTTGCCTGCTAACACTGGTGATGCCCAACAGGAGGAGGAAGAGGTCTCCATGCTTTAGCCTTACACACACCTAGTTCCACGTTTTTATTTATCTGAAATATTTTTTGCTTTTTCAAAAATTTTAAAATTAATTAGATTATATTGAATATAATTATTAAACTAATTAGTAGTGTGCCACATTTAGAAGTGCGTATATTTAAATTTTTATTTCAATGAAACATTTTAAATAGAAAATTTGGTATTTAGTGTTCTATTTCAAAAGGCAAATCAGGATCTGATTAGTTTTCCCAAATATTTTTTAGCTAAAATTAAAAAAAAAACATTATTTCAAATAAAATTAAACGTGGAACTAAGAGTTGACACACCCTTACACCGACAAACAATCGTCATTCATGACACTAGGCCAAACCTACCTTTGCTCAGTTTTTTTGGTTTCATTTTCTAAGTGTGTGTATGTTCCTAAATCAATTTGTTTCTTATTAGTGTGCGTGTTTAAAATAAGTACCTATACTTGAAATGCGTGTGTGTGTGTGATTGTAAATCGTACTTACTCAATATGATCGCTCAACTACTTATCACAATCCAAAAGCAGACAAACAGACATTGTTTCAGTATTTTCTTCATTTTTCCCTTATTGACTTTTCATAGTTCCGTTGAATAATAATTTCAAAACACACAAATTTAACACTTTAAATTTTTAAGAACAAAAAACAAAGTTACCTACAATTTTAGATACAAAGTTAATTAATTAATTAATTTTCTTGATTCTCAAATTAACAACACTCGCACAAACACACAAAACAAATCAAAACAAATTAATGAATCAGATTTTTAAACAACCAAACGAGAACACGAGAACCGTGGGAGGTTAAAATATAGGTTTTGAAGATGTGATTGTTCAACTTAGAGTAAGAACAATCAGGAAGTGATGTGCACAGTAAATAGTGTGCAAACAAACTGAGTTGGACTCAACAGACGCATCAACTCTTGTTTCATCTCTCTCTCTCTCTCTCTCTCTCACTCTCTCTCTCTCTCTCTCTCCCTCAAAAATCTATTAATATTCACAATATTTTTTGAATATTAAAAAAATTTCCCTATAAGATTAGGTTGTAAGCATTATTAAATGAGGGTTACTTGAGATTGAGTGTCTATCTTGAGAGTTGTTTTCTCTTATACTCTCAATAAAATAGAAAAACAAATAGGAGATCAAGAATTTGTTTTGATTGTCGCTGTCACAATCACATCTTTATGCTATGGCACACTTTCTTTCTCTCTTTTTTTTCTCTCTCTCTTTCACGCACAAATATTAAATCCACTTAAATTTAAAAAAAATTTTGATTGATTAAAGCACCAAAAATGTGTTTTTGTTCCAAATTCACGCACACACAAGGGAATATATTGAAGATAAATTAAACTTTGAGAATTGAAAAAAAAACATTCAAGTCAAATTTAGTCTAAACTAAGTCATGCAAATTTTTTTTCTTATTTATTAGTCAAGTTTGTATGTGTGTGTGTGTGTGCTTTAAAGTAGAATATCTTAAATTGCAATTTTAATTCCATGAAACTCAATCATCATCCTTAATTGTTAAATTATAAATCGTTTTCACTTTCTTTTGTGATCTCTTAATTATACCAAAGAATTTCATCAAGTTTATGTTACTGTTTCATTGATCATTGTTTTTTTTCTTGTGAGAAAAAAAACAATGAAATATAAGCAAAAAATCAAAAAATTGAGTTGTGTTGTTTTCGGATTTTTAAAAAATTTAAATTGTTCAAGTTTGGAGATTGGGATTGAGATTGTTTTATTTTTAGTATATTCTTGTATTCTGTCTCTGTCTCTCTCTCTCTCTTTCTCTCTCTCTCTCTCTTGTCTATTGCTTACCCTCACAATTGCCATAAAACTTTTTTTCTACATTGTTTTTATTATCTAATAATTAAAAAAATATTTATTTCTAAGCCATACTATATAAGCAAAGCAAATACTATTCTACATGGTTTTCTATTATTATTATTATTATTATTAATAATATCTTATATTTTACAAATTAAATAATTTTGATATATCTTTTATTTATTTAAACTCAGTATTTATTTTTTATTTTATTTTATTTATATGGCGATCATTATCAACCAATTTTTTATTTGTTCAAAAAATCAAAATTGTTTTTTTTGAAATTTTATTTAAAATTTTTATTTAAAAAGGGAAAAAATTTTGATTTATTTTTAAAACAAATGCCTAGGCTCATTTGAATAAATTCATTTTTTTCAAAAATTTTAAATACAAATATAGTTTTTGTTTTAAATATTTTTAGTTTTTTCCACAAAACAGCTAAAAACTTTAAATCACACTTTTATTTGCAAAAACAAATAGAGGGACTGGTCTCACAAGACCGAGTCTCTCTAAAATGATTCTTTGCTCATCGAGCCTAGGCATGTGTTTTCCCTTGAAAGCAATAAAATTAAATTATACTTATCCAATTGTGATTTATGAGCAATAAACAAACAAAAACAAGCAAAATTCAGTCCAAATGCTTCCCAAAAAATTAAAACAAAATTTATATATTATAATTATTGTTACTTAAATGTGGCTAATTAAAAGCTTGATTCAAAAGCATTCAAAAGTGTTGCATGTCGCCTTTATAACATGTATAAAAATGTAATTAATATTGAGGAGTATTGTGATAATTTGATAAATAATAAAAAAAAGCTTAATAGCATTTAATTAATTTCACCAAACAGGAAAAAAAATGTTCACCAGTGTGCTTTGTTTGTTTTAGTGTTGTATGTAAATGTGTGAATGTGTAACGTTGTTTGTGTGTGGAAATGTGTTTTATATGTTGAAAACAAATAGCGAGCAGTTGCACCTACATACACACACCCACACATTTACACTCACACTCACGCTTGTTTCTAAGTGTTTTTTTTTATAAAATACAATCATTTGTTCTATTTCTCTTAGAACAACTTCTAACGTTTAGGATAACATTAAACTAATACACATAATATTAATATTAATTATTAATAATATTAATTATTATTATTAATATATATATTGATTGATAAAAATATACTAACACGCATTGTAGAACGTTAGAAAGAATGGCACCTTAATTTCACTACTAACCTTTTGCACCTTGGACACTGTTCACAAAAACCGTTACACCTTAATACTCGCATTTTAAATTCTATCTAATCTCTCTCTCTCACTCACTCTTTTCCTATTCTTTAATCTACTTTAAATTCGTTCTTAACACACTTTTTCACCTCCATACTCATACACTCCTTTTCACATCCATTTTATTATTTAGTTATCTTTCACTATCACTCTCTTTCATTCTCTAATTTTCGTTTATTTTGTTTTAACCTGTTTGTTTGTTCTGCTTGTTTTTATTTTTATTTTTTCCGTTTTTATTCCTTTTTTGTTTGAATAACCATCTTTCCTTCTTAATCACTAATTTACACGCACACACACACATACATATACTTATTTACATTATATCTTTCTTTTTCTCTTAACTCTTTGTTTTCACTATCTCTCTCTCTCAATATATAATTCTATAATTTAATTATTTATGCTAATCTCTATCCATTATCTTTATACTATTACTACTTCTATTATTATATGTTGAGTTAAACTTAATCGATAATCTTGATGTGACTTGCATTTTACCTTTAATTTCAAAATAAAATAATACTTTAAATCTTTCATTTCAAAACATATATATTTTAATAATCAGTCACTTTTTTCTAACTAGGTTTTTTCAAATTATTTTTTTGGCTAATCAAGTAATTATTTATTTTTTATTGCATGCTACTCTTACGGTTCTAATAATTTTAATTGTCTTTTTGCTTTATTGGATTTAGTTTTTTTCAAAATTTTTATTTGTCTATTAATATTTTATAAATGTCAATTAGTTTGCTTTTTATTGCTTTGATTATATTTAATTAATATTTTAGGTGTCTTAAATATGGTTATTTTAAGTTGCACTTTTACCTTTCCTCCTTTCCTTTCCTTCTATCTCTTCCTTTCCCACTTCCCCTCTTTTACCTATTTCCTTCCTTGCTTTTCAATCCTTTTGTCTAACCGTCCTTTTAAGTAGCTAACTTTACTATTATGCTTGATAATTAAATTTTATTTTATTAAATTGAATAACATTAAGAGTTATTCAAAAATAATAATAATAATAATAATATTGTTATAATTTTTAGATTAGCCAAAATGCATCAATAATCCTCTCACCCACTAATCCACTTTTTTCTAATATATATTTTTTTATCCCACTGCTTTTCTAGGTTTATCACTAGATTAATTACTAAAATAATTTAATTGCAATCACACTAACCAAATCTGCAATTTTTCCCTCTCTCTCTCTCTCTCTTTCTTTCACATTTGTTTGATTAATCACAATTTTGCGCTCATTATTCTTTCCTTAATTCACGTTTTCACTGCTACCGAGGCTGCGGCTGTGTTGTGATATGTGACTGATTAGATTTTAGGTCTTATTATACTTAATAATAATTATTATAATAAAAAATATATTAATACTAATTTAATGGCTGCACTTCTCACCTCACTAATTCTCTCTCTCTCCTTTATGCATCTATCTTTTTTGCCCTTTCTTTCTTGCTCTTAACGAACACGGAGACTAATTGAATCACTCTATGATTTGATGTATGGCTTAATTTCCCTTTTTACCTCTACTAATATACACACTATTTTAATATATATATTCTACTAACACGCAACCTAAATCGTCACCATCTTGAAAAAATTTGCTCACTCACTCTCTCTCTCCCTCTCTTTATTCACCTTTCCTCACTTTTCACTTTCACTCTAACTCTCACTCTCCGACATCCTTCACTTTGCTTAAACCTTCTCCCCCCAAAAAAACCAAACCCTTCCCAAAACCTTCTCTACTAACCTTTCTCAGCCTGCCTTCACCCTTTTCCTTCCTCCCATTTTTTACCTTCACTTTCTCTTGCTCTCACTTTCATTATATTTATTTAAACCATTTCATCTTTTTCCTTTTATATTTTTTTATTTATTCTCCCCTTGTAGCTTGTGTTTTTTTAATTTTTCCCTTTCACTCTCTCTCTCTCTCACTTCCTTTCCTCCTCTCACTTTTTCCCCTTTTTTCCATTGCTCAATCCTTTTTCCTATTAGAATACCTTTTTAAATTTATCCTTTCTTTCCTTTTTCACTTAATTTATATATTAATTTAATTTAATTTAATTCTAATTTTAATTTTAATTTTACTAACTGCATTTCAGTTTCTATTTTTGTTTGTTTGTTTATAATAATTTATTTGTGTTTTGTGATTGATTTAATTTGCATTAATTTTTTTTGGCTATTTGTACTCAAACTAAACTTGGTTTTACATTATATATAACAAACTTAATTTGCAACACTTTTGCAGCGTGTATGTGTGTGTGTATATGTGTGAATGTCTATGGTGTGTGTATGTAAAGTGCGCTTGCTTTTTTTTGATTACATTTGAATTCAAACTTGGCCAAATAACTCTAAATCCAATTTTATTTTATCTAACTCTAAATAATCTAAATTAAGTTTTTTTTCAAATAAATTAAAATAAGTTTCCCGTTTTAAGCTGATTTAAATTTTAATTTATTTATATCGGGTTTTTTATATACAAATATATAAATTGAATCTTATATACTAATAAAAAAACTATAACTGATTATTGAATAATTCTGTCTAATTTGCTTTAATGTTTAAGTCATATTTAATAAATTAAATCATTAATTTAAATGCTTTTTAGATGTCAAGTTGCTTGAGTGTGTGTGTGTGTGTGTGACTGTGTAAACTTTAGTATAAACAAATGAGTTGACATGATGGACAAGTTATAATGTTAATAATGTTATCTTTAATGCTTTGCTTCCCCTTCTCTTGATTTAATTTTTATTTTGTTTTAATTTTAAATTAAAGTGAGACAAAATACAATTTGTCTCCCTAAAATCATTTATATTTATAAATATATATAATTTTTTAAAAAATAATTTTTCAACAATTAGGTTTTGTTTACAGAATTTTAAATTTTAAAACTTTTGAATTTTATTTTAACATTAACTATTCTTACACACACATACACACACTATGACATTACAAATTTATTATTAAAATTAATACACACATTTTAATATAATACATAATAAAACACATCTATATTACATATATATAATATAATATATACTTGGGCTATACTTGGTAGCACTTTTCTATGTTTTTCCTTTTCTCTCTTTATCTTTTACACTTTTTACATACACACTTATATCTTACTTTCCCATTTAAATCTATTTTAAGATACATTCTAGTTCTAATTAAGCAAATCTATAAATTTTATTTTAAAAAATTGTGATTTATTAAATTCTCACAATTTATATATCTACTAATGAATTATTATGACTAACCCTTTAACTTACCTTAATTCACTTTCCCCCTTAATTTAAATCTATTTTAGTTAATTAATTAATTAATTAATTAATATATTTTTCGATCTTAAACTGATCCAATATTTTTTTCTCTTTCTCTTTCTTTTTCTCTCTCTCTCTCCCTTTCTCACTTTTATTCTATGCTCTCTCTCTCGCTATCTTTCACTTTCACTATCTCTCGCTCAATCGTGCCCCACAAAAATCCATCCTATCTCTCTTTTTTTAAATTATCTGATTATCGCTCGCGCCACGCCCCTTCAATCAAAAAACAATGGCGGTCATCTAACCCCCTCTTTTCCCCCCTCTTATCTCTCTTTCACTCGTTAACCCTTTTTCACTCACCTCCCTCCCCTTTATGCCCAAACCCAATCTCCTCTTTATTTAACCCTTTTTATCACTTTTTTGCCTTCTCTCCTTTAACCCATTGCTTTTCTTACGTTTATTCTAATTTGCTTTTTTTATTTACTCTATCTCCCTTATTTTTTAATTTTTTAATATTTTTAATTTATTTTACTTTTATTTATTTATTTATTTAATTATTTTCTTTTGCTTTTTTAATTTTTATTTCAAAATTTATGCTTTTTTATTTTTTAATTTCAAAACGAATTTATCTATGACTTATTATCTATCTATCTATATCTAACTATCCAAATAATTTATTACATTTTACATTAATTTACCTCTCAATCACTTATTTTTGTTTTGTTTTTAAAATACCTTTTAAATTGCTAAAAATTTTATTTTAAAATTATTATTATTATTATTATTATTATTTCTTTTTGTTTGTTTATTATTTTTTGTTAAACGTGTGTGCGTGTTTGATGCGTGTTTGTCGTTTGATGTGCGCATGTGCACTGTTTGGCTTATTATTATTATTATTATTATTTTTTTTATTTCCATTATTATTTAATTAAATTTGTTTCAATGCTGAATTTTCATCAATTCACTAACCAAATGAAAATTCAATTGTTTCAAATTTAATTTTTTAATTTAATTTATTTTAATTAATTTATTTTTGATCGAATTTTATTTTATTTTATTTTACTTTGCATTGCATTCGGTTTGACCTCAATAATTTTTGGGTTAATATTTTCTGTTTCATTTGTTTGTCCGTATTGAATCGATTTCTTTGCTTTCTGTTTCCCTATTTTAATTAATTAATTAAATTAAAATCATCTCCCTTCTTTTTTACACTTATTCTCATTTATATCACTAACTCTCTAACTAAAACCTTTTCCTCTTTTTCTCTCTCTCTCTCTCTCTTACCTAAACTAAACCTTACACTTTACTAACCTAAACGTAACTCTTACCTTTCATTTCACTACTTATCTCTCTTGCACTTTTTACATTTATACTAACCAAAACTTTAATTTTAAATCGTCTTAAATTATTATTTATAATATCTATTACATATACTAACCAACTTTTCTTCTTTCTCTCTCTCTTTCTCTCTCTCTCTCTCTCTCTCTCTCTCTATTTCTTTCTCTTTTGGTCGTTTCAAAACTTATTACTAACCTTGAATGCTTTGTTTCATTTTTCTTTATTCAATATTCGTTCTCTTTCTCTCTCTCTCTCTTCTAATTGGCTCGTTTGATATTACTCCTTGGAATGGCATTTCCTCTCTCTCTCTCTAAATCTCTTGTCCTGTGGATTGTTCGATTGTTGTGGAATTGGTTGATTGATTGATTGATATATTAATCACGGATTGAATTTCGCTTATCTCGCTATCTCTCTTTCTCTTTGTTGTTCGATTCGTTCAATTCGTTTGGATGATTGCTTACTATCTCTCTCTCAACACTAAACTCAACACTCTGACTAACTTGCAATTTAAATTTGCAACTTGACTTTTGATTTTTTATTTTATTTTTATTTTAATTATTTTTGTTTTTATCTTTATTTGTTTTGGTTTTGGTTTGTTTTATTTTTTCTTATGTTTGTTCTTTTGAACTTTCTCTATCCTATCTCTTCCCGTTTCTCTTCTCTCTTTTTGTTTTGGCCTATGCTTCCCTTTTTTGTTCCTAATTACCCCAAACTATCCTATTCCTTTGCCTCCCCCCACCCTAACCTTCACACTCCTGCCTTACCCCTCTTATCCATCTTTGACACACCCCATTCCCTCTGTGACCCGCCCTACTCACCGAATCACCAATTGTCGCCAACATTATCAATCAACTTTTCTTGAAAATACAAACTATTTTTGATCATCTAAACAACCAACAGTTGCGAGTGGTGCGAGCCTTTCGAAGCACATTAGAGGATATGGAAGAGCGACGAAGTGTGCACAGCTTGCACAACTGTTTACGTACTTCGCGATCGCATCCCGGTCCGTTCCGTCCCGGCTGTTGTCCCTTCGATCCATCGGGTGGTGTCGTGGTGGCGCCGCCTGGTGGCGTCCCTTTGCTTCACCCGGCTTCGGTGTCTGCTGCATTTTATCACGCGAGCCAGAACAATAGCACGAGTAGTACTGCCTCGATCAGTCACAGTGGCTATCTGAGTGCTCAAACTGGGACTGGTGGTTCGCATGAAGCATCGAGCCACTTGTATCACCACCACCACCCAAACCAGATGGGTGGGGCTGCGGGGGTAGCACGACATCACCACCATCACCATCACCATCATCACCACCACGCGGTGAACAATGCTGCCGCGGCCGCTGCTGCCATGGTCAAGTCCTCTTCGGCGCGTGCTGTGACGGGACATCGATCTGACGCTTCTACTACTTCTTCCTCCAATGTGCCTAGTCTCATCTTCTCTCAGCCTGGCGGACCCGAAGTGACGCTTGCTGGCTTGCCCGTTGTGCCCACTGCATCCACTGCGGTGATGGCCTCCAAGCCAAAGCGTGGTCAGGTGGCTTCGGCCACACCAGGCACCATCGTGACGTACACCGTGGTGCGCCCTCACACTGCTCTCCGTACTCATCAGTCCGTCAATGTGCCTTTAGACCCCGAACAGCTTGCAACGGCTACAGCTGCCACCGGTGTGACCACTACCCCATCGGTGACAGTGCCACCCACTACGAGCGAGCTTGTCGAGCCATTAGGTGCAACTCAGCTTGACCATCTGCGACCTGAGTCGGCAGAGGGTGCACCGGCGCGTAGTCGCGTGGAACGTAGTCGCAGCGCGCCTTACTCGATGCTCTCGGCGTTGGCAGCGTCGTCGCCTACGCTCACCACTACCGGTGGACGGCGACGCCATCGCCATCGTCACGCTCGGCATCATTCCATGCGACACGTTCACCATCGGTGCAGTGACACCTGCTCGACTAGCTCGGTCTCCAGTGGGGTGGGTCGTGCGGGCCACAGCAGTAGTCGTAGCTCGAGTTGTCACAGTCTGAGCAGCAGCCGCAGCAGTCCAAGTCTAGGCCATCCAGGCCACCTCGGTAGCAGCTTCGAGGAGAGCGGTAGTCTTAGCGGTAGCACTTGCAGCAGCCTCTCCGACCTGGAACGTGGTGGGCGTGGCTCACGCACCTCGCACCGACACGCCCACCACCACGGGCACCACCACCACCGCTCACGACGGCACTCGTCCACACGGCACCACTCGCGGCACGGTCACCATCACCACCACTCGACAAGGCACCACTCGTCACACCACGGCCACGGCCACACCCACAGTCCGCACCATGGGCACACGGAGCGAGCACGTCAGCCAGGCGCACCGACACCTGAGCGGCACCACCGGCACGGGTCACACCACCGAGTTGAGGATGTAGAGTTGCACCACCCACACCGTGGCGAGTGGCAACACCGCTACCGGGGTGAGCATGGGCCACACCGAACCACCGAGTCTCACCACCGTCACCGCTCTTCCTCGTCACGAGCCCACCGCACGCCTTCGACCTGTCGGGGCCAGGAACCATCAGAGCCAAGTGAGTTACTTGAATGCGCTTTGACACCCTTAATGCTTCTTACTATCTCTTTCTTTGAATTGTGGATGAGTACAATCCAAAGCTGTTTCTCTCTTTTAATCTTCATGTGCCTGCTTTGTGCCTGTCTATCTCTCTCTATATTTAATTTGAAATTGCATCCGTTCACCAACCCACAGCGATGCGTGCATTTCACACATGACCAGATTGGCCCGTTCCGGACTGTTTCTCACTTTCCCGTTTGTTAACCTTTTCGCTCTTTTTCCTCTCACTTCCGCACCTTTTTTCTCTCCTTTCACCCCATAATCAGGCTTCTAACTCTAGAGACCCGTTTAGAGTGTAGAATGGTTCTAATTAGTGTTTATTGTTTTCCAAACAGACTACAGTTATCTGAGTGGCGTGGCAAGTGGTTCGGCACAACACCTCCATCCGGACACGGCGGGTGGTGGACAGTCGGTGAGTCCGTCGCGATCACACCACCACCGTGATCACCACCATCACGATCACCACGAGCATCACCACCACCGACGGCACTCATCGTCACGTCGATCGTCACACTCGCACCACCACTCGCCATCACGATCTCGGTCGCGTTCGCCCTCGCACTACGGTGGCTCCAGTGGCCGAGTGTCGAGACACGGAAGTCACCGCTCGATGGGCGGTGGACACGGCCAAGGTCACACCCGTCACCGACACGCCAGCTCGGCGGGACTGGAGCCAAGTCCGAGTGGATCGGCGGCTGGCAGTCGCCGGGGCACGGCCACCTCGATCGCTGCCAATCCACTGGTGCAAGGCTACCAACTACTGACCGAGCCAGCTTCACGTGTACACCATCACGAAACAATCATCTAACAGCTATATGATAGCACCAACGTGTCGTCCGATTTCAACGCCATCTTACCTCAAACCTCTCCAATCACTTCCTTGCAATAACCCTTAAACCTGACCAACTATCTCTCTCTCAATACTCAATTTTCCCCTTCCTTCCTCAACCAACCAACCCACCCCACCCCCCAACAACCTATGACCATCCTCAATCCTACCCTAACCAAATCACAACTACTCCTTGTTTTACTTTACCTTTCTTTTCAATTTTCCACTCTATCTCTATCTTGTTTTCCACTTTTTTTGTTTATTTGATTTTTTCTCTATTTTATACTTGATTTTACTTTTCGGATTTTTTCTTCCTTCAAACAACACTGCCTGCTGCGTCGTTGATCTCATTCTCTATTTTATATATAATTAATATATATATATATACTTTTTTGGTTTTCTTAATTTTTCACCGCGTTTCCTTTTCTCTTCCCCTCTCTCTCTCTCTCTCTCTCTCTCTCTCTCTCTTCTTGACGCGGAAATCGAAACAATGGTCCAATCTCGGATTTGCCTCTTTCTCTTGCTTTCTTCTCAATCTGCTTTTGCCTCGAATGAGCATTTTGACAATTAAATAGAATCTTTCCTCTTACTCCAAGGATTCTGGTGCTGTTTTTCTACCTTTGAATTACAAGTAAAACAATTTGGTTCTCTTCACCTTTTTTTGCGATGCCTTTTGCCACTTGTGTGATGCTCTCTCTCTCCTCTCTTTCTCTCTCTCTCTCTCTCTCTCTCTCTCTCTCTCTCTCTTTTAATCTTCTTGATTCACAAAATTGTTTTATAACGTACAGCTTTGTTTGTACAATTTGATGTTTAAATTGATTTGCGAAACGACAGAGAGAAACCAGTTTGCACCTTTTGAGAACCAAATTTTTCAACTAAAAAAGTAATTTTTTTTGCTTAAGCATAAGTAATTTTTTTGGTAATTAATAATCCAAATACGTTTGTCGGTGCATATGCTTTCAAATTATGCTTTTTGGATTTAAACTTGAAAAACAAAAAATTGATTGTTGAAACGCTAATTTTCTCTATTTTAAACTATGTTTGGCTATTGGAAAAATTCAAACAATAGCTTAACCAATCATTTGCACAAATTTTTTTAAACAAAACAAAATAATTTTTCTTTTTTTTCACAAAACTGCCACTACTATCATTTGATTCGCTTTGATTTGTTCATTTTCGAATTTGGTTAATTCTGGTTGGTGTTTTCTCCAACTTTAAGCCTTGGATTTTTCACTTTTCTTGACGGGTTTTCACACATTTTCTAATTACTAATCCAACATTTTCCCAATATTTAAAGAGTTTATAATTATTATTATTATTATTATTATTTACTCTTTATATACCAAAGCTTATGCGTGAGTGTGTGGATTTATATATATTTATATAATAATTTTTAAAAAAATTTAAAAACTATATTTTAAGTTATTTTATTTACTTAAATAATCAACAAAAAAATTATTTTTAAATACATATTTTAGTAAAT
>WURS02130629.1:0-22416 GCA_011762765.2 Rhinocypha anisoptera | reverse complement strand
TGACCCAAGTGGTAGGGGTATTGGGGTGATGGGGTGAGAGGCGGGCAAGAGTGCCCAGTCCCACGCAACTAGTGGTTTGCTCG
This sequence comes from Rhinocypha anisoptera, assembly GCA_011762765.2. Classification (NCBI taxonomy): domain Eukaryota; kingdom Metazoa; phylum Arthropoda; class Insecta; order Odonata; family Chlorocyphidae; genus Rhinocypha; species Rhinocypha anisoptera. The sequence continues at coordinate 22,333 of WURS02130629.1, read as the reverse complement.
TGTGAACGGACGGTAGCACACCGGCGACCCGAGCTGGCCAACCAGTGCGCGCTACTGGTTCCTCCGCATCTCACACAGTTCACAGTCCCGACACTTTCACTCTCGTCAGTAAGAATCTAACCACGCAAGTCTAACCATGTTTCGTCTTCGCGATATGTTTCATGCTGTCTCCTCGCTCAAAGCTCGCCCGCGTCAAGTTCACCCGGACAACATCGAAATGGGCCAAAAGCCATCCGAGATGGTCGTGAACCCGGTCAGCTTCAAAGAGTTGTGCAAATCCCTCATGTTGTTCTTTATCGTGGTTATCTACGTGTGCCTGTCCTTTGTATTGGCGGTTGTCCTGAGCCATTATGCTGTCATTTCGATCCAGTATTTATTCGCTGTCAGCTACGAGATAGCTTTCTTCAAGATTCAGGGTGGTTGCTTTATCCTCTCTAAGATTGTATTGTTTCTCAACTGCTGCTAGAGTGGAGCAGTCCATGTATACGCACATATTCAATTTTAAATAAAAATTTTTTCTAAAAACCTCAAACAATGTGTACTTTATGTTGGTTGGGCAAACTCGAAGAGTGGGTTTTGAGTTGGGCTAGTGACCAGGCCGCGAGCAGGCTGTCAGCTTGACTGCAAAGCAAAAGTGGCGTTTCCAGGAAAAGAGGGTCGAGCTGCGCGCATTCGTCCACCGACAGTGCGGTGCATCAACGGGCAGTGCCGTGGCCATGGTAGGTCCGCACTGGCGTCGTTGTTCGGCTTCTTAGCTGATTCAGGGAAAATTGTCTCAAGGTCTAACTGGCTAAACTTTTCCCTAACATTAAAACAGAAATATGTATTTTTGGCCAATGGTATTGAGTATTGGTCGGTTGCCGAATGTCCGATTTGCCGACTAGCCAAATGCTCGACGCCAGTTTACCTAGTCAAGCGACTCGAATCGGCATGGGTATGGAACAGTAGAGGAGAAGGAAGCCTACCATGATGCACCTCGTCTTAAAGGCGTTCAGACCACCACCGGTGGCACTCGGCGGTAACACGGGCACCCATGCATCGATGGTTGCGCGGCGCCGGTCAGTGGGTTGGGAAGCAATAAATTAATATGCCACCATTTAGATGCGGCGGTGGGTGCTAATCACGGGCCCAAATTATCTTCTGCTAATTTGCTCTCCGACAAGAGACCAGTGGGCCACTTCAATCCGATTCGATCTACAGATATCCGATATCTAAGCCAAAAATGTTTAAAATTAATAAATATTGCACAAATAAATTAATTAAATAAAATGGTTATTGACAATTATTTAATAATATTAATGTCACTCCATTCAATTTTAAAACCAATTAGTTCCTAGTCGAAACTTAAACAAAGTGTTTTAGTGAACCACAGTGACATGAAAAAGAGAAATAACTAAAAATAAACAAGTATAGCTTTCTGGCATTCACATTAAATAATAATTTTCTGTGCACTCAGTTGATCTATACTTTAACAGTAATTTAGAAATAATTTTACAAAAATTTCATGTGAACTCTCATCACCAAAATAAAATCCAATACATGAGTTTGAGTTTGTGTTGGTGCGAAACCTAAGTGTTTAATCTAACCTACGTCAAAAATGTTTAAATTGATTGAAGATGAACTCGAGTTATCATATGTCATATCAAAAACTGAAAATAATACTTGCTTAATTTAAATACGTGTCATTTGCGCCTCTCACTGTCTTCTTGTAAAGTGTGATAATTTTAGAGTGTGTAATTTGTTGATAAATATAAAAACAACCAGTATTTTTGTCTTCGAAGACTTTCTTATATACTCGTTTGTGTTGCAGCCACATTCAAGACCAGAAACACAAAATAGTGTATGACAAATTTTTCGAACAAAAATTTTAATTAAGTTTAGAGTCATATTTAATATTAATTCTACAACAATTTTATTAATAATAATAATAAAATAACCGGTATCCAAAATTAATTTATCTGGTTTGTTTCCAAAAGCAAACATAATTGCAATAGTTTTGATCAATTTTACTTTATTTTATATCACAGGCTGCAAACTTGTTTTTTACTTTCGACTGTTTATTTTTTTCGAGGATACTTATTTAAGTTTCAAGTAGATTTACCTGATTTGAAAATTAAGTAAATTTGTTTCAATAAGCATAGCTCACACACATAATAGAATAAAATGGAGTTCAAAAATTTCAGGTTTTCAAAATGTTTTCAAGTTTTAAATTGCAAAATTTTAAAACACTATAAAATTTATAACTTACTTAACCAGAACATGGTGTGTTTTTAAACATGAACAAGCGAAACTAATGGAAATGAATTATTTAATAACATTTTTACAACCTCAGAAATCCCAGGAAAAAACTTAAAACTTGAGTGAACTTGACAGAATAAAGAACGCACCCTAGTTTTTCTCATACTCTCTCCATATTTGTGGTTGCGGTTTAGTTACGTCACAATTTTGAATTTGAAACGTTCTATTTCGTGTTTTTGAAAAATATTTTAACCCAACTGACTCATCCAATTTAATCCGTTTTTGGATCAGATCGGATCAATCCAATCTGATCTGAAATTTCGGATTGTTGGATTGCAAATGCGTGGTCCTTTTTTATATAATAGATATTTGTCAGTTATAATTAGTTGCAAATTCTAATATTTAATAAATCAAGAAAAATGTCGACACTTTGATTTGATCAATCAGTTAATATTAATTTTTATTTTATACAAAACGCGAACATGTTTTGTTTTACCAAAGAAGTTTTTTTCAAGTCTATAGCTTTGAATATTTATTTGAAATTATTTGAAATTTAATTCAAACTTTATTCATAGTACGTTGTATAGTCAAGTGGGAATAACTATTGATTTGAACTTATAAACTCATCTCCTTTAATAAATCAATTATATCCAAACAAGTGGGCAACAAGTAGTTGCACTCTTGAATAAAATAAGTTATTACACACTAACGTTGTATGTGCAGGGCATAGAGTTACGCGCTATGGTGTACAGCCCTGCGGATTCCCTCATATTAATGCACTGGGCATGTGCGATAATACACATTTCCAATTGCACTCGAATAGATGAACTCGACTTGGCTGCGTGCGCCGCAGCGCTTTATGGATGCAGGTCAAAGGTGATGCAGCCACTTGCTAATTGAAAGTGTGTAAGAATAAGAGCAGTGGTGGTGGTGACCCAAGTGGTAGGGGTATTGGGGTGATGGGGTGAGAGGCGGGCAAGGGTGCCCAGTCCCACGCAACTAGTGGTTGGCTCGTGTTAACGGACGGTAGCACACCGCCGACAGGAGCTGGCCAACCAGCGCGCGTGCTACTGATTCCTTCGCATCTCACACAGTTTCCAGTCCCGGACACTTTCACTCTTTTCAGTAAGAATCTAACTACGCAACCATGTTTTGTCTTCGCGATATGTATCACGCTGTGTCCTGGATCGAGGCTCGCCCGCGTCAAGTCCACGCTGACAACATAGAAATGGGCCTTCTTAGCTCGGACAACTCTCCCTCCGAAGAGGCTCGAGTGGAGGAACAGGAGCCATCCGAGACGGGCTCAATGGCAGAGATGGTCGTAATCCCGACCAACCCTAAAGAGTGGTGCAAGTCTCTCATGTGGCACTTTTTCATGTTTTTCTACGTGTGCCTGTGCATTGTATTGGCGGTTTTGCTGAGCCATTATGCTGCCACTGCGATCCAGTATTTCTTTGTTGTCAGCTATGAGGTTGCTTTCTTCAAGATTCTGGGCGCTCTTTTGATCTCATTAATGCTTGTATTGTCCCTCAACTGCTGCTAGAGTGGCGCAGTAAATGTATACGCACATATTCAATTTTAAATAAAAATTTTTTATAAAAATCTAAAACAATGTGTACTTCATGTCGGTTGGGCAAACTCGAAGAGTGGGTTTCGAGTTGGGCTGGTGACCGGACCGCGAGCAGGCTGTCCGCTTGACTGCAAAGCGAAAGTGGCGTTTCCAGGAAAAGATGGTCGAGCTGCGCGCATTTTCCACCGACAGTGCGGTGCATCAACGGGCAGTGCCGTGGCCATGGTAGGTCCGCACTGGCGTCGTTGTTCGGCTTCTTAGCTGATTCAGGGAAAATTGTCTCAAGGTCTAACTGGCTAAACTTTTCCCTAACATTAAAACAGAAATATGTATTTTTGGCCAATGGTATTGAGTATTGGTCGGTTGCCGAATGTCCGATTTGCCGACTAGCCAAATGCTCGACGCCAGTTTACCTAGTCAAGCGACTCGAATCGGCATGGGTATGGAACAGTAGAGGAGAAGGAAGCCTACCATGATGCACCTCGTCTTAAAGGCGTTCAGACCACCACCGGTGGCACTCGGCGGTAACACGGGCACCCATGCATCGATGGTTGCGCGGCGCCGGTCAGTGGGTTGGGAAGCAATAAATTAATATGCCACCATTTAGATGCGGCGGCGGGTGCTAATCATAGGCCCAAATTATCTTCTGCTAATTTGCTCTCCGACAGGAGGCCAGTGGGCCACTGTGTGCTCAATGGCTTAACATTCTTCTTCGATTCTGCTCAGTATGATGGTAGCTGCCCGACGTAATACAATAATTGGCCTGCCTCCGACTTGCCGTCTAGTCCTGCATCGGGTAATCAAGGCCAGAACGATTGCATTGTATAAAGTTTATGTCAATTTTATTTTATAAAAATATTACTTGGAATTGAGTTTGACCAAATAACTTTTTTAGTTAAAATTTTGGAGTGTATTACTCAATAATCTAAGAAGCTTATATATCTATTTTCCCAGAATGTTAACAAGCTAATTTATGATTGCCACAACTTGAACTGACATCTGTTCACAATTTGGTCAAAATGGGTCAAACATTCATCAAGCATCAAGAAGAAACTTGAAACTCTGCTCAATACTCTCGCTATACAGTCAATTCTCGCTATAAAAATTAAAGAATAGTTACAATAAAATAATTGATTTATTTAATTTGATTAAATAAAATTTAAATTTAAAGATATTATTTTGTAAAAATATGAATGTTTAAAAATTAGTTTATAAAGAGTGATTACTGTAAATATACAAGAAAGCCTACATGTAGTTGCAGGCGACATCTAAGTCATTGATTAGTTGATCGAAATTGGGGATATGAATTCGAACTTGAACAGTTTGTAGTTCAAAGAATACTGTGCTAATAAAGGAATCGTGCACTACGCTGTCACACCATACCACCAAATGGTTAAGCGTGGCATCTAAGCTATTGAGATGATGAGAGCAAGAGTGAGCTCGCGTGCTCAACGACAGCATCGTGGTGTACAACTCGAAACGACACCACACCATCGGTGTGTCACCATCTGAACTAATGCTAGGCCGAGAGCTGGATTTGATAGTTGACGTACAGTTTTAAAGTTCTAATAAAAGCGACACCAAGGAAACGCGAGTTTACCTCGCTTCCCAATACATTTTTCCAGGTTTAAGAATTCTGAGACCATCATATAGATACACAAAGACCGAATAGTGTTATCTTTAAAGAAGTTTAGCTTTTCGAGTCACCTTGCTTGTGGTCGAGCAGATCAGTCTCAACTCAATTACGTTCCTGGGTTGGAAACCGCTGTTGATTGAATTCACACAGGGCCTTCTCTACATCTACATGTCCGTGGCCTGGAGTAAGCCAACGTTACCGCGGAGAGCAGAGAGCAGTGCCTTTACGCAATTTGATCCCCGCTCCTCAAGGCTGGCAGCAGTGGCTAAGATCATTGAATCACCGCTGCGCTTCAGTTGCAAGTCTTGGCTGCACCAACCTCTGAGGCGGCAGAACAAAGAAAAAGCGGTATTACCATTGCTTGTTTGGGCCATCTAACTAATCTGTGTATGATCAAGAACTATGACATTTGCACGAGCTAAATTAAAAGGTCAAATTAAAGAATCAACGATGGCAAAGTTTGATCGAGGTAGAAGCGGTATATCGACCAATGGCGGTACTCTCTCTCTCTCTCTCTCTCTCTCTCTCTCTCTCTCTCTCTCTTTCATCGTCATGGTCGAGTTGCGGTCTCGAGCTCGAGCTTTTTTTGTCAAGATGGTCAAGACTGAACGTAAATCACCTCAAGAGACGGTGAAGCACAGCGGACACGGAGCCGAGAACGCAAACACCCTCGTCTTTGGGGGAAATGTGACAGTAAATAACCTTTTTGCCCATTTTATATTTTGGCACTAACAAGTCAGCTAGCCTATAACTCGGTGTCACATGTCATTCTTCTTTTAGAGCTCGCAACTTTAAATTACAAATATGAATTTTTCTTAAATAAAAACAAGGTGCTCCATCAACAAAATGTCATTTTATACTTTAATATTTATTTTAAATGTTTACATAATAATTTATATAACAAAAAATTAATATTTGAAGAAAAAACATCAAACAGGCAAAAACAGCATGGTAAAGTTAATTATTTCTAAAATTAATAAGAAGGGAGAGCTGAGCTCTTGCCTATGAGCAGGGCGAGAGAAGTGCGGCGTAGGTTGTCAGACTTGCTCTAGTTTCAATTGCCCAAATCTCGGGCTTCTTTGGAGCCTAGGACACCAAAGTCTCATCCAATTATTCTTTCCGCAAAAGGATCCTTTTTGTAAAGTTTCAGCTTTTTTGGTGCTCGGAAAGTATACTAGAATTTTTGTGAGGACAGACAGACAGACGGACGGACGGACAGAAACATGAGATTAATAGCAGGGTTTTTACAGCAAAGCTGCCTTTCGCCCTGCAAACAGATATGTTAAATCGTAGTTAATTGTAATTTGTTGACAATGGCAGTGCAAACTCTCTATCACCAATTGATTTTATATATTGCATTTTATAAAAACTACTAACAGCTCAAATGCGGCAAACTTGGCTAAAAGATCGACTCAATGCAATAGCATTGGCGTTTTTAGTCAGGTTCTCAAGCAATGCTTACTTTGAGCTACACTTCTTTGCCAGCCAATGTTTTGTCATCAATATAACACGAGACTGATGATATGCAGAACATTAATTATTATGATTGTTGCATACTTCTATTGATTCCGAAATACACCAGCTGGACTATATGGTGGTTTTTTACAAGTTATGTTCAAATATTTCCAATTTAAGAGAAATAATTTTCGTTTTATACCAAAACATTCCAACTGAGGGATACTAAATACAATACGCGTTTAGTACTAAACAAATTCGGTGTTTAACAATTAACATTTAACAAAGCATTATTGACGTTAGCTTTTCGTATCATTTTCATATACTTGATAGTGAATCATTTTACACAAATTGTAGCGTAGAAGATAGTCATTGTGGACGTCGTGTCGCAAATATGCAAAAAAAAGTTTCTACCCACGAGATTGGCGTGTTTACCTGGATATGGAGAGTGTTGATGAGGGTGAGTGGTCTCTCTAGTTGACAATTGAAAACCTTGAATAGTCAACTGCAAGCTATGGTAGGTCCACTGTCCAGTTAGAGTAAATTGCCTCGCTTGCACCGATTCTACGCCTAAAAACAGACTGGTGCACGCCGAAACCACAATCAAATATAACCTCTATGCGTACATCATGTTTCGATTTTTGCTTACTAACCTGGAGTTCAACGTGCACACTTTGACCTACCTGGAGAGTCATTCATTGCCATTCTTCTTCACGAGTGCACTGATTGTCTTGTGATGACTTCAGATCACCGTTTTTCTCTTGGTGATTGTGCTCAGTGTGAGTACCGAGTGCCATCCGTACGGTTTGGGACAGCATCTGCACCAAGTTCAGACGCAATTTGACTGTACTGTTGTTCCCCAGATGAACCTAGATCAAATATGAGACCTACTATTGGTAATTTATCATTTATGCGTTTTCTCCAATTTAACAACAACTAACCACAAATTAATTTTATAATAAATAAAAAATTTAAAAATTAAAATATGTTTAATTTTTTAAATTTTAAATAAAATGAGGTAAACATGAAATGTGTTTAATTGCTAAGAATGCACCTACAATTGAAACTTAGTTAAATCTTCTGTTGAAACAAGAGATGGCAAAGCGCACCAACTTACAACGCACTTGTAATATGATAACTAATTAAATGTCCATGGATGAATAATTTAATAAACATGTATATTAATAATAACATAATAAATTAATATATTACATGCATTAAATAATATATATATTTGTTAGTGAACAATATATACTTGTTTTAAATTGAAATTAAATATTATGTTGAGTAAAGCCAAGTTCTGATTTTTTAAAAATTTAATTTAAAACAATTTTAAACAAAAACTATAATTAATTTTTTAAGATTTCATTAAATATCATTTAATATTTTCTACTTTAATAAAACTTACAAAACATTTTTTTCAAACTGCTAAAAACAATTTTTCTAAATGTCTTCGTAAATTCCATTAGCATAATTACTAAAAAAATGTCAGTTTGAAAAGTAACAAGTAAAAAATACCCCTACTGGAAAATTTTATGTCAACCGTAATCAATTTGACAAAAAATTATAATTAACTGTGCAAACTTGTTATAAATATACTTTAATCGACCCCCTACATTTCATTTTAATTGTCTTTTTTGGTAAATAGCATTTGTGGTAAAATGCCAGCATTTGTTGGCGGTTGTCAACCAACCAAAAAATTGACTATTTTATGAAAAATTGATTACAATAATGACGGTTCATGCTAACTTTAATGGAATTTTTTTGCAACACTTTTGGTGACAATTTTTCACTTTGAGTAGAAATTTTTAACTTGTTTCCAACATTATACAATTTTTATGAGTGTCTAGTCGTTGTTGCTTGACGGAAGTATGTTGGCCAACAATAGGAAAAAACTTTGGTAGTATTTGGTTTAAGCCAAGCCATTTGAATTCTGGTTCTGGTTTGGTGGACGTCAAAAATAGTTAAATTGTCATCATGCAACACAAATTGTATGCAATTGAACTGGCCATTGGCCGCATAGATAATGCAACTTTGCGTGATTATTTTACAGTTGCAAATCAATTACAAAGCAACAACATCGAGTTGAAACGGCAATTACAACTTGCATTGATCATTTGCACATATCGTATGCTTATCTACCTAATATTGCCATTTATTGATCCACCATCACTACTCAACCTTGTTCTTTTTGATCCAATTAACTTCTTCAATAGTCCGTCATCACTTTATGTAATTAGTTTTATTTTTACACTGATCTCGAACTACTGCTTCTACGTTCTTTACTTTAATCCGCACTATCTCTACTTTAGCAAATGGGGTTTACCTTATGTTGCCCGCAAACGCGAAGAATTGGTTTACACTCGACGACACTCCAGAATTGATGTTAAAAGATTGAGTAAAACAATTAAAATAATTACCAAAATGTTTCATATTTCACGAAATTTAATAGGTAAGTTTTTTAAATGTACACAATTTCACTATTTATAATAATAAAAAAATAAAAGTAGTACAGAAATTATAATGTTTTGCTTAAATAATTTACAAATTCTATGTTCGCACTTTGAAATTTTTACCCATGTTGCTATAAAGCTATTCAAGCAATTTTATTTAGTTTGACTAAAATCTGATATTTTAAATAAATATAATTAGTTACTAGATTTATATATAATAAATAATAATACAATATTTTGTAGGTTTTATGATTTTCCTGTCCATGATTCTGCTGATTCGTCGTATCTATACCGACTACGCGTTGGATCCAAGTAACGCCATCTATTACTTGACAATACTACTGTTAGGCGTGCTGAACGGGTTAATCTGTTGGTTCACAGCCAATCTCAACATGCACACCCACTATGTAACGAGTGTGAATTTCAAAATAATCTCCTGTGTGCTGTTTGCCCACTTGGACCACGTGGGCCAGTTGTTACAGTGCTCGGGTCGGGTTCCAATGTCACTGAGCAAACTGCTTCACCGTTGTGTGTTTCGTTTCACCACACGTCACACCGAACTTCTCCTGGAAGTGATCCGTGTAAATCAATTATTCAAAACAATCTACCTAGCCTATCTGGCGTATGTAATTCCAGTCAATGCGTACCTGGTGATTTCGTGTTTGTTGGGAAACCTAGGCAACATATATTTTAGTGCATCAATGGTGAATTTCATCTTTCTCCAGTTGTTGTTTTTATATTTCCTGCATCGCATGAGCATGCCATTCAATCGAATGATACATCAACCAGTAGTCTCGTTATTTCACATTAGTGCTCATCGAAGCTCCGTTTTGCGACGTGATCATCGTGCTTTGATTCACTTGGATCATTATTTGAGCAAATTTCACACCCGTCGCAATCAATATGGAATTCACTACGGCTCTTTTGGCATTGTCACCAATCGTTCGCTTATCAAAGTAAGTGAATTTTCGTATTAAATGCATATGTTAACATTTGTTTATTTTATAAAGCTGTTCTTCTATTATTTTAAAATAATATTTGTTAGTTACCATTTGTTAAAACAATAATTATTCACACTAATTTATATATTTATTGTAATGTAAAAAGTAATGTTTTAATAGTAATGCAAATAGTAAAGTTTTGTAATTGAGAAACAATCCAAACATAAACTCAGTATACATTTCAAATTGAATTTAATTAAAGTCAAATTAAATAAAAATAAATTATATTCCGGTATCAAATATCACATAAACATATAAAATTGTAAATTGTAAACGAGATGGCTAAAAATGTAATGAATGTTGCTGGCAACATAGCCGCCAGCGGCCAAATCAACACAAACAACTCCTAGACCCAATTCTAACATGCACAACACAACCACGCCGAGCCAGCCTGGGCTGTCTGGCGGCGGCGTTCTTCGGCCTAGTTCTCTCCTGTACACTCTTACACTGAGGGCTCAGCCCCGTTCTGCTGAATTGTGTTATGGTTGTTTCTGTTTGAATAAAACTGTCTGTTCCCTTTTTGATATTTGTGCCTTGGGTATCGGTTGAAGTTGCCCGAAAGTAGGATCTATTGGCTAGGTTTATTTCTCTCAGCTACAGATTTTTTTTTGATCCGTCGAGACCGTGAGCCGGACTTGTCGAGCGACTTAAGAATATCAGCGTGCACGCCAATCAAAGAGAATGGCAAACCTAGAAAAGCAACTGTCACAGTACGTTCACACACAAACTGAAAAAAGAAGATCACACTCCAAAGTAATGCAAAGTTGTGGTCAAGATTCTCAAGGTATGAAACTGGTATCAAGAGCTGCTTTCTGTGCTTTGAGAAGTACTTAGCAAAACCCGATTTGCAAATTGAACGTATCGACAAGTTGGTGGACCTTTTGGAAAAAGTTGCTAATGAAGACGTGAAGTGGCTCTACACCAAGTGGTATTGCTAGTCTCGGTGATGAATCGACTATCTGAAGCGTACGAAGACTATGTTCTGCAAAATGTGGAAGAACCTAAAGGTCAAAACGGAGTCAACAGTGCCAACAGTAATAAAGTGTAACAACAAAAATAAAAATTGTGTATGAAACAGTGAAACAGTGAACCCACTAAAACACATTTTTAATGGAAGCATTTCGCGTGATCAGTTGGTTGCAATAGTTGCAACGCTGGTCAGTGCATTTGACAAGAAAAAACCTGTTATGTCAGCTAAAAACTACAGCATTTTCCAAAGAACAAAGTTACGTACCTGCGTGGTCAAAAATCCGACTGTATGGGATTGTATCTTTATTTGTTATAATTTACATTGAAACTTGTTTTTGTTTATAATGATTTTTCAATTTAATATCAATTTTTGGTTTATCATGGTTTAAAGCCTCAACAGGTTGGTAGTTTAATCGAATTAACAAACTGTTTTGCTCCCTCCCTTGTAAAATCTTATTTTGGTCTTCAAGGAAAGAGGAGTACATTGACAGATACCAATCTCGGATGAGAATCATGCAATGGCAATACAGAACCTTTGAACTCATGATTATTTTGTTAACCTTATATCACGGCCACCAACGGTGACAGAGAAAGAAAGAGAGAGAGAGAGAGAGCTATAAGCGTGAACGTGAGAACCAAATATGAACACTTGAACTTGGGAGATAAAGCAAAGAAAAAAACAAAAAAAATGAACAAAATAAGAGTGATAACAATCGACAAAGGCAAATCAAGATCAGGTCAAGTTTGTTCATTAATGCCACCTTCTGTTTCTATATGTATTGATAGGAAATTTTTTATCAATGTATTTATTATTGATACATTTGGCCTTTGAAAAACATTGCTCCTTGTCTAATAATTGTATTTTTTCAAGAACGATGATCCACCATGAGGGACATGCCAAATCATTATTATTATCCTCTTCACCACAATCGATTAAAATAACGCTTGTAAACAGATAAGCAGATAAAATGGTATGAGATTGTTTGTATGTGTGTGTGAGTGTGAATAATAAAAAAATGGACTTGAGTGGTCCGAAGAACCTCTCGGATGGTGACGTGAGTAGTGTGCTTGAGGGTTTGCGAGATTTTGGCATATGTCTTTGATTTGTCTTTGCCTATCACACCACAGTACACACGCACAGAGAGAGACATTCACAGTTTGAAGATAAAGTGAGGGCCAATCTTGCTTGCTCGCCACCGACAATTTCTCTCCCTATCTATTGGTGGTCGTGCTAAAAACACACACACACACACACACACATACAAACTGACTAACTTATGTCGGCATGAACTGACTATTGAAAGTGCCATCCAAAAGTTGATAAAACTCAACAGTGACTCCGTGTTTGTCAAGAACGGTGCTTGGCAAGACTTATACTACCACAGGAACACCCTGCTCTTACTACAAAATTTATTTCGGAGACAAATTTGAACACTTTCTCTTTCTCAATTTTTCATTTTTTCGTTTAATATTCTTTGTACTCCTTTCACCAACATACTCTTTGATTTACACACCGTTTCCAGTTTTACAGTTTCATTCAGGTTTGACCTTGCTCTCTCTCTCTCTCTCTCTCTCTCTCTTCCCTCCAGCTCTTTACTTTTTTCATTGTTATATCATTTATTCCCTTTTTCTGTCCTTTTAATTTTTTTATTTACTTACTTTTCTGATTAAGCATAACTTTCCATTTGAAAGCAGTTTGAACACTTTCCATCTTTATTTTTCTCCTCTTTACTCACCCTCTCTCTCTCCCTTTCTCTATCTATCTCTCACACATTTTTACTCACGTACTCACTTATTCAAGTTCAATTTTCTTCCATACTATCAACCACTGATAAATAATCGTTTCTCAGTCAAAGCAAAACCAGAATTCAACAAAAGAAAACTTGGAATCATTCACGTGCATCAAATAATTTATATTTGGAATGGTTTTGCAATAAAATATTTGCAAGTTTTTCTTCTCATGCTGTTATTTCCTTAAAAAACTAATCAAAAAAGTTGGAAAACCAAAATCACGTATGTACATATTTTTAAATTTTATTGTTATATTTGTTTAACTATGGCTCTAAATTTAAACTTTTTGTTTTGGAACGTTCTCATACACTAATTTGTGTTAGGGTTAATTTAAAGACCAATAACACAAATCAGTGTTTGAGAAAGTTTTCGAATACTAGTTAGGTTTAGAGCCATAGTTTAACGTTTATTAAATTAGTACCACTGTCAACTTATTTGCACAAAAAACTTGGATTTATTTAAATTATTAATTATACACATTATATAAAATATATAATACTCGTGTTTTTATATATTTTGTTTAAAGAATTTAATAGCTTATAAGATTAGTGTGAAAGTCTACCGCTAGAGAGCAGAATTGGCTTAATTTAAGTTGTTATATTGTTATCATCATATGCACAATTTAAATGCGCACTCTATCTTTAAGCCCAGTATTGCGATGCTTTCTATTTTATGTTATTTATCCCAAACTTTCCCTCTCTCCTTCTATTTCTCTAAATTAGTCGATTAGGTTTAGGTTTGCCTAATTGACGTCAAACATCGCTCGCCATCAAAGTGAATCATACATTATCAATCTACCCACAAGTCAACTTGGGTTTCGCATAACATCTACACTTAAAAATTTTAACTCATATTTCTGATCAATAATTTACAGGTATAGTTCAAGTTAAAATTAAACTTAATGTTTTTATTACACTTAAAATAATTTTAAAATTGCATATAATATAATACAATAGAAACTTTGAAATTTTAAATCAATACTATTAACACACAAAACAGCAAAAAACAATTTGTTTATGTGAAAATGACGCAAATAATCTATATTATCAACATTTTTCCCACTTATAATATGTTCATCACTATTTTAATTCACTTCCTTTCTTTGGTAATCTTGTCATGTAGATGAATTGTTTGTTTACATGTCACTCATAATTGGTCTTGTTAGGAACAAACCAAAATCATATTAAGGATAATTTTAAGATAAAAGCGAGGAAATTTTCATGTCAATTATTAATTAGTATTATGAAATTATGAGATAGTCTTTGCGGAAAGAAAAAAATGCCGCAAAAGTGATTTTTAATACAAAGTGCGTTTTAGGTTTTTTGCGTTAAAATAAAAACACAAACTAATCAAGTTGGCCACTTGACTATTTTTTTCTTATTTCTCAAAGATTGTACCTATCGCGTCGAGTGTCTTAATTAACAATAGATAGATTGTTTTTGATAACTCATGTTGAGCTCACGCGTTGACTTACTCATATTGCACTTTGCCATTAACTTTCATAAAGCATCGGACTTTAAAAGTGCGCAATGATTTAGATGAGAAAATAGAAAAAGGAGATATTATCTTTTACTTTAAGAAGTTAAACCCAAAAGTGGTTTTGACTACTATTGCTTACGTGATCACAACAAACATCATATGGGAATCGTAATGTGATGCAATTTATGTTTAAAATAATTGAATTTTGTTGTCAACATTAAAGTTTGAATTATCCGATTAAAAGATATTTTAAGTAAGTAAACTTATATGTGTTCAATGACTCATCGAGCACGGATAACTCGTTCATTTATGAGATATGTACATCAAACACAAGTGTGACAGTGTAACTAAAGTGTCCAGTCCACTAAACTCACTCTCGGTTGACCTTTGCTCTCAGTTGATCATGTCAGACGATACGTCTCCTGACCCGCCGGTGGGTGTAGTAGTGCAAAACGGCCCACAACCAGTCCCACAAGCGGCTGTGTTACTACAGAACAACAGTTTATCTCAAAGCTCAACGTCTGCTAAACCGAAGCGCAGCAAGAAGCGAGTCAAGTCGTCGACCAGCGCCAACGAACGACGAACGCGTAAGTTATTACCTCGATGGCAACTTTGTGTCACCATGGCAGATGTCAGATGATGATCGACACTTTGGATTAGGTTTATCGCGTCCCACCGAGAAGAACGGTAGTGCCATGCTCGATAGAGGCAGTTCTGCCACCGCATATGGCGTACTAGGAAACGATGATCCGCCTTCGGTTGATCGAGGAAATTTTCCGATTGACCAGAATGGTGGTGATGCTCAAGCGGTGGTGATAGGCCACACCGATACGCATGACACCAGTGTTTTAGTTGACGGTCAACCCAAAGGACACACTGGTAACACCGAGACCACTAACCGCTCCGACCACTTGGATTTATTTGACGTGTTCACCTCGGCCATTGAGGACTTACAGCAACAGATTATACAGAGCAAAACAGACTCCAAGACAGGTGAGTGAGCATTGTGAGTCATGACCAAGACACACATGTATGACAGTGCCATTCACAGAGTACCAATCAGATCAAGTTGCCGGTAGTGCCGTGGTGTATCCTACACTGGACCCAAGCAACGAACGCACTCCACTACTTGCTACGGATTCTGTTTTAAGCGTGGCAACGCACGAAACGAACCAAAGTCAACTAGCACATTTTTCGCCTACCACCTCTTCTAACTCGTCGGTGTCCTCTTTGGCTCTCTTTGGAGGAACAATTGGCAAGACAACCGAGCCCAACAACAACAATCGTGGTTTTGTTGACTGCGAAATTCAACGGTAAGTTTATTAAGTTAACTTAAACTATAAATCAGACGCTATTGACAAATTAGACAAACTGACATAAGCAAACTATTATGTCCCGAATTTATAAAAATTTCGTTTTGCAATAAGTAATTAATATGCCATTTATTGTCATATGATGTACTGACAAATTGATTTAGCAAGCCAAATAAAGCTCAAATCTCCCGTTTACTCTCAAAAACAAACAGTTTACTGTAATACTATTCGCGTGATCTGATCTACCGATTTATCACTCATAGCCAAACAACTTGTTACATTGTTATAATCTCTAACACGCACAGCGGTTACTAACTCAATAGAAAGTGTAGTATGTTAGTGACAGTTGCACATTTGGAGACAAGCCAAAACCCGAACCAAGGTGCTTTCTCATGTTTTGTTGACTCATACATGCTTTGAACACTGTTGGCTCTGGAAAATATTCAGAGGTGCAAACATATTTAGACAGACAATCACCACTTTCAGAGAGAGATGCTGATTTGATGACGCAAATGGTATGTCTTGCACAAACATGTCAATTATACCGTGAGACTGACACAAAGAGACCTCTGAACTAGCTGATAGTGATCAACCGGAAGTGACCAAGTGTGCTTGTGCACCGTGTGTGCGTCAATTCAGCACGTGATATGAGGGTGTTTGATCTTAATATTCTGTTTTGAGATAATTTGGTGATTTTTCCCGAGACCGGTCCGAGCCGGTGTGCCTTATGCGTCATGCAACTTTTGGCATGGTCTCTCTTTTTCTCTGTTTACATTACAATTGTATTTCACTTGTTTGTCGCACAAAGAACATTGTCTGCGCTGCCCCACCCCAAAGCCTCAATCTTATCTCTAGAACTTATTTTTTTCTTCATCACTTTCTGCTTACAATTGCCAATCGATTGGTCGTTTAAACGTGCAATCGCTATTCTGTGTTTTCCAAGTTCACCAATTTGGACTCTTTATTTTTGAAAATATAGTTTTTGGGTTTTAATATGCAAATATAGTAACAAAGTTATACTAACAACAAAATTTAATACATTCAATAAATAAAAATAGTTTGCATAGAAAATAAACCATATAGTCAAGAGATAAAAATTTGGCTAAATAATAAAAAGAAAAGTGTCTCGCTAATTGATATCACATAAGAGCAAGATGCCTAACAAGACGAGTTGCCATGAGATAAACAGTGTCTCGTTATGTGGATAGTATGGGCAAAGAGACAACGGCTGGCCACTGGTGAAGTGTGCTATCATTCACTATCTTGCCAGTCTGGATTGCATTCGTTTGGGTGGTGTGATAATCGTTAGCGCGTGAGACCACTGAAAAGGTGCCACTCGAGCCTTTTGGTGGAAATTTTGTGACTTCATTCGGCCGTGGACTGGTCGAAGTGGCGCAATACTGTCTATTTGTTTACTGACAACAATCTTGCTGTATTTCTGGCTGTTGATGAAGACGAACGATGACAAATCAGTCAGTGGACAGTAGTTGGGTAGCACTGGTGGCACTAACTTCCTGGTTTGCATCGTTCCAGGTCGGGCCACTCGTCGACTCCGGTCGACCCGAATCATCACCGTTGTCTGGCACTGGATTGCTGTGTGCGCGACCGAGCCCAGTCTGTCTCAGGTCACTCGGAACGTCGACACCCGCCTTCGCTCATGGGTCAATCAAGCATGTTGAGCGACGTTAGTCGCACTGATGAGGGTAGCTTTCGTACCGCGCCAAGTCATGTGTCTGGCATAACCCAGGTACGTGCTTTGCCCGCTCCCGACAAGCCAAATGCCGGTTTGGTGCCTCCCTACATGCGTAACCGGGCCACCTTTCATGAAGTCAATGGTCAACGCTATCAGGTGGGAATTAGCTTTGCCAATGAGCAAGCCAAGTACGCCAAACAAGCAAATCGCATTGCAGAGCAACATCCAGAAGGTCCCTTTGAGAACTCATTTGACACTACTGATAGTGTCGACTCAAAGCCAGCAAAAAATACTTTCTATTCAGTTACCATGCCTCGACTCAAGTACATTAAAGTCTTTTTGCTTGCCTCACTCATCATTTATACTCTTGTAAGTTTTGAAAGAAAAGATATAAACAAATATTACTTACTATATATTCTCATTATTAGATAAGTTTTATCTTTATACAAGAAAAAGAAGAAAAATGGACTAACGTAGCAGTGAAGGATAAAATTCCAGCTTTTGTGGATTTGTCTCACTCACTTGATTTGATGTTTCCGGTTTGGAAGTTACGCGCTCGTGGTTCTTTTTTGCCCAACGAATACGCTAATCTGACCAACTTCTCGGTGGTTTTCACTATCGTTCAACTGCTCAACGACTCACGTGGTGGCCATGACAACGGTGCTTACCGTGTGGTAAAGCGACCCTGGGCTGCTCCTATCGCACCCTACAAACTTGGACAGTACCTTAACCCAAAGGAAGTGGAGCACATATTTAAGCTAAGTCGCGGCGATGCGTACGACCACGTGCATCGCTACCAGTTGCGAATTGACACCAACTCGGAAGAGTCGGTGGCACTCACAGTCAACATGGGTGGCTTCTCTGAGCTCTCGGCAGATGGCATCATACTCGCTGCTACGGTTCTTATTTTTCTCTACACGTTAATCATATTTGAAATTGTCAATCGTACTCTTGCGGCCATGCTTGGTGCTACCGCTGCAATCACTTGCCTCACCTTGATTCGAGATGTAATTTAGTTTTCTATTATATGGGAACCAATGTACTAACTTATTTGTTTCTTAGCGTCCATCTCTAGAGAAAGTGGTCAGTTGGTTAGATGTGGAAACACTATGTCTTTTGTTTGGTATGATGATCATGGTGGCCATTCTGTGCGAGACGGGTTTCTTTGACTACATTGCAGTAATTGCTTTCCGATTGGCTAAAGGCCGCACTTGGCCTCTCATTTTCACGCTTTGCTTCTTTACCGGCGTGATGTCTGCTTTTCTGGACAACGTTACTACAATTCTTTTAATGACTCCGGTCACTATTCGATTATGCGAAATCAAGAACATCGATCCAAAACACGTTCTTATTTCTCAGGTTATATTTTCGAATATTGGTGGTGCGGCAACTCCGGTTGGTGATCCACCAAATGTGATCATTATCTCGTCGTCAAAAGTGCAACAACAAGTTAGTATTACTTACAAATTTTGTAAATTTTTTTACTTAAATGCAATCAATTAATTTAAATAGGGTATCGATTTTGGACGCTTTACTGCTCATATGATGCCAGGCATTATAATCAGCTTTATTGCCACTTTAATTTATATTCGAATCTACTATCGAGATTTGTCACATCTCGAATTTCAAGAAAGTTCTAGCTTGATGGACGATGATACAGGTTAGTGGAGACTTTGTACATTTACTTTACTAATTGCAAGTACTACTTCTGCTTGAAATAAAAATTTTAGAAGATTCATTGAAGGAATTCAAGAAAGAGCAGAGTCGTTACCTGTCCAGTCGTGATTCTTCAAATCAGTACACCAACGATGCAGACTCGGAGTCAACTATCAAAAATGTGAAGAGTGAGTCGTCATATGGCAAAAGTGGTCAGTATGGTAGCGTGGCCTCGACAATCAAACCAGGGCAATTTTTGAATTCTTCGTCCGAGTTGGAAGATTCTTGGAAGAAACAACAAACCACGTGGTCGCACTCGCATCAACACTATCACCACGGTCAGCCTGGTTTGAAATCGCGAGGCCGCAATGTGTCAATTGGTGGTGTGATGTACAGCGAGAATGACTTGGAACATCACCACGCTGCTATCTCTACTTCCAACCCACTCAAACGCTGTTCAAGTTGCAATAATCTAGAAGAGTTTTGCAGTGGTACTTCTCACCATGATCGGATGTTTGACGAAAAACGCGTTTTCCGCTCTTCGGATGGTAAATTACATTTTTTGTGTTTTAATGGCGTTTTAATTAAGTTTTGAATTTTTAGAATTGAAACGAGAGATTGAAGTTTGGAAACGAGCTTGCAGCTCAATTGCTGGTTATTCTCGTGATGAAAACTCGGTTCGTATGGTGCTCAATCGCAAAGTAGAAGTGCTTGAGACAATTCTCCAGGAACATTGCTACGAAACGGTACCTCCCGAAGACAACTATCGCTCCGTGCTAGCCGAACTTGAGGAAAAGGTTTGATTTGTAAAAATTTAAAGTTAGCCGTTATTAATCGATGCTTGTTGAATATACAGTACAAAATTCGCGATCGCCCACTTTTGATTAAATCTGGCATTGTCATGTTTATTGTGATCAGTTTGTTCTTTATGCAAAGTATCCCAAATCTTGATTTGTCGCTTGGATGGATTGCAATTCTTGGTGCCATCCTTCTGCTTGTGCTGTCCGATCGTCACGAACTGGAGTCGATTATGGGTCGAGTTGAATGGTCAACGTTGATCTTCTTTGCCGCATTGTTTGTGGTGATGGAAGCACTTGCCGAACTTAAGTTCCTTTGGTGGATTGGTCGACTGACGCAAGACTTTATCAATTCTGTGCCGGAGCAACACCGACTGGTGGTAGCAATCACGGTTTTTATCTGGATCTCGGCTCTCAGCTCTTCGTTTATTGATAACATTCCACTCACAACTGTGATGGTGAAGATCATTGAGGATTTAGCTGAGAACAATGAATTTAACATCCCATTAGTCCCACTGATTTATGCGCTTGCCTTTGGTGCTTGTCTTGGAGGTCAGTCGATTGAGACACTGCAGAGCGACACTCACATTAATTAATATCAAATATTTTAGGAAACGGAACTTTGATTGGAGCTTCATCAAACGTGGTTTGTGCTGGCGTGGCTGAGCAACACGGATATCGTTTTACATTTATGGATTTTTTCAGGTAAACACAATTTTGCATTTCAAATAAATAAGTAGTGCCAAACGCGATGAGGGCAAAATTTGTCCTTATTCACTGTTAAAAATAATGTCGAGGACTCAATATTAAGCACGTTTCTGGTTATAACTCGACAAGGCTTTGCATTAGACATTCAATTTGAAAGTGTAAGTTTATAAGCTGACTTTTTTGAAATTGTAAAGTTACAAACCAACTTTTTAAAAATTGTTACCTTAAAAATTGATATTTTTAAAATTGAAAGGTTATAACCAGAAACGTGCTCAATGTCAGGTTATAACCAGACAGTATTTTTAACAGTATTTTATATATAGTTTTGAAGTTTATTTTGAAAATATGATATATTTTGTATACGGTTGTTTTATTAATTTGTATTCCTAATATCCACAGAGTCGGTTTTCCAATTATGCTTATCACAGTGGCCCTTTCGACAATCTATTTGATTGTGTGTCACGTTATGTTCAAGTGGAATTATTAAAAAAAGATCACATACACTTTGAACGGGATCCATTTGGTGTCATCACTTCTCTAGGAAGATAGAAACACACGCACATCAAAATTAATTCTTCAGCCACTTTGGCTCAAGCATTTTACACATGGATTAATCCGGTTGGATTGGCTTGGCTCGACTCACCGTTAACCCGGTCACACTTATCGCTTCTCATAACCCGATTTATCAGAGAAAACACACCAACACACTCACATTTGGCACTAGATTGCTCAAATTAGTTTATTTTCATTATATTTTGACCTAATTTGTTTGACATTCAAATTGGTTTTATATTTGAAATAACTCAAGTTACTCTTACAATTAACAGTTTATATAACATACTTTTATTTCAAGTAAAACATTGATGCGCAATTAATTTCTTTTTAACTCACTTATTTTTTCAATTTGTTAAACAGGAATTCTTACATATCAAATTTTATTTTGGCTATTTTGCTCAAATTCAATCGAATAATTGCAACTTGGCATTTCTCAACATTGTTTAATAGTTTAAGTTTTATCACTTGAATATCTTGTTCTAGAATAACTTTTATACTACATTCTAAACATATAATAATTAAAGCAATACAAATCAGAAAATGTAACTGTAGTATGATTAATGAAAAATGTTTTTAGTTTTTGACATTTAAATAATTTTCTATAAATAAATTTTTTTCATAAACCAGCCATTAAATGCAACTTGGAACATAAAAATTTGAGTTAAAAATAAAATGATTCTTAAATGGGCAATATATATGTCGGATGTTTCAGGGAAATTGCTTATTAGATTCTGGGAAGTTTCTCAAGAGACCGATTTGCAGTCAGAACCGGTCAAAGAATGAAATATTGACTAGGATGCTGTCGTCACATAGAATAGACTGATCTAACACTAATGTCAAAGCCTAAAATCTGGACCATAGAAAAGGGGTACTTAGCTTTTAGTGGCTGACCATATGTGGAGTCCAGATCCGGGGATATAGGCGATGACCAATTGGCTTCAGGTGACGACACGGTAAAAAGACCCATTTTGGGCGGGATGGAATAGGCATCAATCAAGCTCATTTGCCTTAGGATTCCG
>WURS02130519.1:0-22419 GCA_011762765.2 Rhinocypha anisoptera | reverse complement strand
GGTCGGCGGCTATGGTCATTTTTCACCTCTTCAGTTCGAAGATAAAACCCATTCGGACAACACAACAGCCCTGGGCGGAACTCGAACCCGCGACCTTTGGGTCAGCCGGCAAGCGCGCTACCCACCTGGCTAACCGGGTCGGCTGCATATACACATATATATAAAGAGGAGTAGACAGACGCGCGCGGCATGGTGAAGACGCATTAGGGCTAAGAGTAGTTAGTCGACCGTGACTTGAAGTGGCTGGAGTGTAGTGGGCGCGCACGGATATGATAATTCATTTCCAAGTGGCTCCAAGTAGAGTGGTAGGGCCCATTCCGCTCGGCCGGATGGGGTTAGGTTTGCGGGTTGGCGGTGGGAAAAGCTTTGAAGTATTCGTGGTTTTAGGGGGAAGGGGTGCAGGGATATTACTTGTGTTCGCGTGTGTGCTTGTGTGTTCGCTGGTGGAGGATGGTGGGGAAATTAGAAGGGAGATGTATGGAAAGGAAGAAGACGAGAGCGAGAGAGACAGAGAGACAGAGAGTCAGAGAAGTGGGCGGAGAGAAAGAGGGTCGAAAGGAAATGAATGTCATACCCCTGTACGGTAATGACACGCTCAAGAACCTCGAGAAAACGAGGATGACATTGAGCCGCAGCTCAAATTAATTTATAGATGTAATTGTTTTCCGCTTGACCCACGCTCGGACAAGTCCAATTCCTTCGATTCTCTTTCACCTCGACTCGATTTACTTCCTTGTTGCTGTGGAACGACAGTGACTTTCATGACTCAGCTCTTTTTTGTTCTCGTCATATTTTTTAAGAAGGCCTCCATTGTTCCTAATTCACTTTTTTCTGTGCTGTCGAAGGACGTGCAACTGTGTCATTTATTGAAAAAAAGCATTGCGAAAGACATTTTTCTTCTTATTTTTCCATATGCTCCGCTCATAGAAAAGGCTACTGATTGATTCGTCGGAAGAAATATATCATTAAATCTTATTTTGTGAAATTAACATACATGTACGCTGCATTTACCAATAAAATGTTTTTCAGTACACTTAGATTGGGGCTTAATCTCTAATTAATCCAATAGATATTCATTTTTACTCACTCATTTCACGTATATACGTATGCGCGCAATAGTTATGTTGCATCAATGGCAGCAGGAAAATGGAAATCGTAACTAATTTTGTGTTCTTTATATACGGGAAATTACCCATGGAGAGTGACGATAAATGTTTTCTTCGGGTGATTAATTCTCTATAAGTTAATTTATATTATATTGTTATCTTATCGTGTAAAATATATGAGCTACAAGTGTCACTTATTTGACGCCGGCATTGCTTGAGTCACAGCCGTTGTATAGGTTGAGGCATTCGCTTCGCCTACCACTGCTTCTAATGATGGAAATTGCTTGCGTTGGTGTTTTGCATGTGATTAACATGAGAGAAGAATAACGAAGAACACACTTCCGATTGGTTCAAAATATCTGAAAACGAACTTCCTGTTTTTTGGGTATGAACTGTACTGTAACCAATCGCTCATAAACACGCCTCATTTGTATTTCTGGTGTTACCTACATATGGACGGCGATGAAAGAAATTTTCAGTATTTATTTTCATTCTCTCGGCATCGTTCTCTCAAATTGTTGGCATTGGTGTTACTGTTTACTTCCTAGACAGTAATGACTAGAGCTTCGGTTTCCATTATTTTGAAATTGATTGTATCCCCTATTTGAACAGTTTAGGCACGCACGCACGTAATACATTTAAATATCGATCAACCGACGGATTATTCCAAACTGTTCTAATACAGTGCTGACCTCTTTTTCGTGATCGCCTTAAATCTGGACACGCAAGATCGTAACTTCATTGAAACATATAGTAAAAAATGAGAAGCTAAAAGCGTCAATGGGGAAAATGGACACGGTAAATATAACTGTGGAACACAAAAACTTGCTTTTCGGCACACACAAATCGTCCTAAAACCGCAAAGGAACCTCATAACCCCAGGGGGAAGAGGCAGCTGTGAAAAACCACTACGCACAGAGTTATCTGCGCTCTTTGGAAGAAGAAAATCAATGAGAAGTCGTTAGAGGGTACTGAAATCTAGTAAAAAATAGAGGAATTATGATACAGTGAATGTCCTAGAGAAAAAAGGTACTGCTTTCTTCCTTATCTTCCTTTCTCTGCTGAAAACTGACCAGACGTCACTTTGTCTCGTCCTGACTTCATCCCCGTCCCCACAGCATAAATATATATTGCCGCCCCTGGGTAAGTGCTCCCTTCGCTGTGGTTGTTTGTCTTATCCTGTACGTGACCTAGTCCGGTGCAGTCTTCCCCTTATCCCTTCTGTTGACCTCCTAGTCAGTGACCTTAGTTTTTATCCTCGGCTGAAGCCTAAGTTGCCGCCATCGTTTTTTTCATGTTTTCATCTTTACCCTTGATCTCTTTTTATTCCCATTTAAAGGGTTAATATTTAAGTTCAATTTTTCTCATTTTTATCCTAGCGATACCGCCTTTGAGCATCACATAACATTTTATTACATTTGCAGCTAATTAAGAGAACATAATGAGGTCTTAAATATAGTATCCTTCATCTTTTTTTTTTAAATCAATTCATTCCCTGAACAAATTGTCTGGTAAACCGAGTGCCATGATGTTATTTTGATTCCCAGTAAACTCATTAACATCTATATTTCCAAAATTGCACATAAATCGAATATCATGCATTGTTATTTCTCACGATCCGGATTCAGAGTGTACAATTATTTATTAATTTTTATGCTATTACTTACTTCAACCTAAACTGGAATTAAGAGAATTAAAAAATTTTTTGCGTGTTATTTCAAAAGCAACACAAAGTACTCGAGGTTATTCTATCCAAGTTATGATTCGTGCACTTGTGAAAGGTGATAATTTATGCACCGACTTGCATCTTACAGCTGTTAATCTGCTTGGCAGTCTTGGAACTGACCCAAATTCGTTCCCCTTAATTTTCATTAGGCTGATGAAGAACCATATCTGATTTTTCTTATAAAACCGTGATGTAACAAGCAACCAAGTGTACCAAACGGGGTTCTTATTTCCGGAAAATGATCAAGTTGGGGAGTATTTTCCAGTTATCTGCTGTTCCGACCTTAATCTCGTCGCATTTAAAACTTGCATTTCGTGTGGCCCCATTTTCGGTCACGGTATGAGACGGAAGTAGTAATGTTTGTAAGCAGATTAACGGATGAGGACAAAATGTTGGTAGCTTTAAATCACGCGACAATGGACTCCTTTAATGGCCGAAACAATGGAAGCAGATTTAGTCGCGTACCATTTTTGAATTTTATTCTTGAACATATTATTATTATTCTAACTACGCACCAAATATGTTTTAGGACTCCTGCGACTGTGCTCATGCGACTCTGTTAAATAGTAATTTCATCTGCTTAGGATGAGTGAAAAAATTAGTAAAGGGATTCACATAATTAATATATTTATTTATTTATTTAATTTTCATTTATCTTTATATATATATACATACAAATAATAGGAAATAAGGAAAGGGAACACATAAAAGGACGAACACAAAGTGTGGTAGAAAATATTTGGTGGAAAGCAACATATTCATATGAGGAAAAACTTTTGTCCTCGGCCGGGACTCGAACACCGGACTTCCCAACCCGTCTACCCACAGGGCTACCATGACATCAAGCTCCGTTAAATACTTAACTGGGGCTGTCGGTTGACAATAGATGGATCCAATTTGGAGGAGAGCAAACTAATCATTCTTTTATATGCAATGACATTATGGCTTTTGCTTGTTACAAAAAAAATCATAATACAAATAGATACTCTATCCTCATAAATAGTAAAAATACTAAAGATCATTCTATTATTTTAATAAACAATTGATTTGTTTATTAACGTCAGACCGATGTGTTTTTTAATAAAACATTCATTAGAGAAATTCGTTGCTTTAATAATTTACGTATGAGGCAGTAAATGTTCTACGCTCCTAACACATTCACATATTCTTTGTGGCAGGGTAATATGTAATTAAAAAATGTCATCGAGAATTCTCCAATGACAACTTCAAAAACTATCGTCTCTTATAATTTTCCCCATATAATTTCCCCATATCGTATTTGTCTCTCGGTCTTTCCCGCTGGTTCTTGCGTGCTTTTCTATTTTTTCTTCAATTGTGTTTGTCACGATTTCATTATGCCTCAGGTTGTGTATTATCCACCTCTACCTTCTTTATCTTATCGTATTCCAAACTGATTTATCTTCTTCCTTTCTCTTGTACTTTTCCTCGTTCCTATCTCTCGATGCTCAGAGTCCTCTTCCGGCAACATGTTTCGAAGACCTCCCTATACATCGCTGATCCAATGGATTTTCCTATGGTCCATGCTTCTGATCCATAGAGCGCTAATATACCAGTAGTGGATGCGTTTTTGAGAGACACATTTTTTATTTGCTTAAAAAATATTTAATTTTTTTCGGAAATTAGCGATTTATAAGTGAAAGAAAATGATCAATTCACAATTATAAGGGCGATAGGAACTTACGCATAACTGAAAAATTTTTTACACATCTTTTGCATAAATTATAAACAATAGCAAATGGGTGGTGTCTCTTTGTGTCACAAAAATTCCATTTCAAGCGTTAAAATTCTTAATGCTCCGTCTCTAAGTCAACTGGTAATAGCACCTCGGGAATATCACTGCATGTATGGGCTATGTGTTTTCATAATTGGTTTTTTAGTTTCAGGGAGCCTTCTACATTTGCTGGTATGAATATTAGTATTAGGAATCTGACATAGGAGAACCACTGTTTTGCTTCCACTCTGGCATTATTATGATTCCACATTGGTCACTCAGCAGTAATTAGGCTACCGTGTAGTGAAAATTATTACACATTTGTAAATTTCAAAAGCAAGTCCTTTTAAAAGAAATCATTTGCTCTTTCTTTTATTTATTTGCTTTTTCATTCATTTTTTGACATATTTATGTATCTGTTATTCAAAATTCCCACTTTTTATCTTGTTTCTCCCTTAACGCAATATTTCCGAAATTTCCCAGTCTCGTTGTCTCTCATCAGTATTTTTGTCGATTTTTTTCTATTCGTCATAATTATTATTTAAACCTTTGGCATATAATTTTAAGGTATTTTCATAAAAATATGCCTAATACTATCCGCGGCTTCCTGGTGTTATGAGTGCTATTATTTAAAATAGTAACGGAATTATAACCTACGCTGTGAATCTTCAAACATCTCTGTTAATCTTGCTTGAAGATGTGGTTCATTTCAGTAGTATCACTCACACGCACGATAAATCTGTTTAGCAGTTCCAATAAACTCTTTTATCGCTCCCCCCCCCTCCCCCGTCATCCTTTATGCCTTTCCCTCTTATTTCGATCGATCCTCACCGCTGAAGGTGAATTTATAAGTTCGTAACTGGGTCGGAATTGAATGTCCCAGAACGTAGAATATAAACAACCACTCCTCACGCTTGATATCATTATGCTTCATTCAATCTTTGTCCAAAATACATTTATTTCACCGCATTGGTTTGAATATGAAAGGAGAAGTTCCAGTGTTCCAGCTGAGTTCTGCTTGGGTTCATGGTCAATGGGACCAGGACATGAATTTGGACTTCACGCTTGTGGTCTTGCACCTTTCCCATCGTTTCCTTATTTCTTAGAATCCTCAATCGAAAATTCCGAAATTTCTGACGAACGATGGCAGGGCATACTTTCTTCGAGGGCCCAAACCAACAGGAAAATAAAGGCATCGGAATTTTATTGAATTTCGTATGGTTCATCACGATCGACCATATTCTGATAATAACCTAAATGCTTATTTCCTACATCCCTGGACTATTATCACCGACTGAATTTAAAATATATTCATCATATTTGTGAATTCGAAATGGTTTATTGCGTCCAAAATCATGATAATATGAATAAAGAATAAATAATTTTGTAGTAGGTAAATTCAGATTAAATAAAAGTTATTACTTTAATTTAATTTAGGAAAGTCACATTGTGCAGGCGACTTTTTATAATTCCCTGTTTTCGGTTAGAAACATATACTTCTGTTATATCTCGATGTATTTTTTATATTTAACTTGCACTGTGAAACTTTAAGCTGTAATAACTGCAATTACATTTATCATCGAATGTCATTTGCTTGAACTTGCAGTTTATTTATAAATAATGAAAAGCAGTGTGCCATTAGATTTCGATCGATGACAATTGAGGTATAGAACATATTTATGGTGGCTAATTTATTAAGAGAGTGAATTTTTGTTTTTCATTTAAAATGCTTATAGATAGAGGAGAAGGTGGGAATACGAGATAGGATACCAAAGACACATTAGTTTCCGCTTCTGCATGCTACTGACATCGTCCTGATTTATTGTGAACTACGTACTTAGAAATTATAGGATATTCCGAAGTGAAAGCGGCAGTTGAATTGTAGCTGTAGTGAGTGGTCGACGTTTTTCATTAGTGAAACGACTGTAAGTTTTTGTATGTTCACTTTGAAGTGAAATTTTCACCATCATACTTGTTGAAATTACAGGAATCAAATATGGTAACACAATCTTCATTAATCGAAGTTTTAGAATATTACTGGGAACATAAAAAAACAGTTTATATTTTCAGATAAACGTAATGTCAAAATGGTTGTAATATGAGACACTTTGTTGGTAGTAATTTTTAGACTTCCTCATATTGCATTCTAGTTACGTAGATATTGATGGACATGGAGAACACTTTCCAGGAGCGGAAGATGCAACCTACATATTCTGTGACACCAAATTTTCTGAGGACTCAAAGGGTAAATTGCGGGTCCAGTTTGTCCAATGGTGATTGTGCAATGTACACATGTGATTATTGTAAAACTAAGTAATATTTTATATTGATACTACTCTTCGTGTGTGTATGCCATAAAAACTTTTTCTTTAACATTTTGACGAAATTTCAGAATTTATCTATCTCATACTACTACCTGATATTGATAATCTCAGAAAATTACCTTTTTCAGAAGAAAATTCAAACTTTAAATTTTTATAACGCCCATTAAAGTTTAAATTCATAGTAATCTAACTTGAACTGACCATGGATTTGTGTATTATTTTTTTATTTAGATCCTCTCTGAGACTCTTTAGGTCCAAAAATATAATAGGTATCTCATGTTCCCACCTTCTCTATATTTAAAGCATATTCCTTAATAATAAGCACAACACGAATAAAAAGAGACTTACAACTGTAGGTCACTATACAAATTATTTCCCCTCATAACCTTTAAATAAAAACAAAATTTTAAAGTTGCAGAGGATTTTGGTGATGGTAATTGAATTCATACTGAGTGGACTGCATGCCATTATATCTTGAGTGTTATATTGTAACCACTATAACAAGAAAATCTTACCCCAATGTTAAGGTCGTGGATGTAGTCACAAATAGTAATTCTTTACTTTCATCTTCCTTTTACTCGGGACGCTCTCGCAAAGAAAGCCAGTATTTTATCAATAACTAATATCCGACAGAGCAGCATTTCTAAAAATTGATATTAAAATAATAATCACACGGCTTTAGACAATTCAAAATATTTTTAAATATCTTCATTAAAAGTAGGATACATAACGTTTTTAAAGCTGGATATGTAATAAAATTGGAGTGATATGATAGGAATATCTTTATTTTTAAATGTCTATCTCTAATATTTTTTTTTATCGAACATTTTGTTTGTTTTGCTTTTTGACTAAAATACCCAGTTGCATTTGAAAAATATTTTATGCTAATAAGTAATAAAATTTAATCAATTCATTACTCTAAAATGAAATTTGTTTTTTTTGATATTTTGACTTTTTTCTGTCAACCAACAAAATATATTTTAAATACTATTATTTGTGTAAAACTACGCGTAATAATACGTTTTTTCATTATTTCATGTAAGACGTCACAAAACAAATATTCTGAGAATATTTTAATAAATCAGTCAGGTTTAGTTGCATCAATCAAAATAGACGTGATATTCAAAAAATCAAATTATGCTTGTCCGTTCCCTTACTTAGATTTTGTAATGCATTCTAATGAAGATTGCATTACAGGCACCTCTATGCAGTAGTATTTATCGTCAATATATCTTCCATCATTCCATCTTCGTTTTCATTAAACTGTCGCGTACTCTTATGATAATCTTTCCTTGATTCTAGGTAGGAATCAATACATTTCGCGGATATCCCATTCCTGAAAAGCGCTGGGGAATTTCCATCTAAATAGCATTCGTGGAATCACTATAAAAGGAACCCATACGTTAGCTCGCTTTAACTTGGAACCAAGATTGCCGTTTTCGAGGGAAATTTTAATGCCACGAAAAGCCTTGTCTCGCCTAATTAATCTGGAAAGGGGGTATTAACAAGGTGAACCTCACTTCAAGAGATAATAGAGAAAAACATAAAAGCGTAAACAATGTGTGACTTTAAAATTCCAGAAAACGTTTCATTTTCAGTATTAAAATGCATATGATATTGTCTCAAAAGCAACAGAGCACATTCATTCGAGAATCCTGGAACTCAGACAAAGGGTCGGATTTTCGGGGTGGTGTCGACTTTTCGTGCATAAATTATATGCCGGTTTCTCCTAACATTTCTGGAGGATAACGCCGTGAAAAAAAGTTTTTTTTGGGCCTAGAAGGTTTTTTTTTTAAATTTTCGAGGTCGGCTTATATTAGCCATGGTAGTAAATATTATTCACTAAATATGTGTATTGGAAGACTTTTCATTACATGGAGTCAAAGAGGGAGAGAGTGAAATCATAGGAAAGACAGCGATAAGTAAGTCAATGTGATTACTTAGATGATGATGATAGATGAAAAGGTAAAATCATGGTGCGTTAAGCCGCGCCCAGGCATGAATTATTATACCCTAAATAATTCTGAACTGTGAAAATAAAAGAAACATTTTACAATGATGAATCGAGTTAATAGAGGAAATCTCACGGTCTGTATGTATGGAGAGCTCTCAAGTTGGTCATTGCATCTCGGTGAGTTTCTCCGTTTGAGGAAACCATATAATTGTAATAACATTTTGCAGAAGTAACAACATCAAAAAAGTGCCCATCAGATGTTAAGGCATTGACTGCATTCTTTCCACTTACTTGATAATCTTCAATTAATGATATACGCATATTTTACACCACAAAAATAATTTATAATTTTAGTAATATATATCATTAAGGAAAGTAACAAATCAAGCTTGTTTATTTTAAATATTTTATTATTTATTTATTTTATTTTTACATTATTATTATACATATTTAAAAAAATTCAAATATTAAAAAATAATTTTACCATTAGTTACACAGTACTCTAACGAGATCTCCTAATTGCGGTTACACATAGAAACATAAATATTGTTTGCCTCTGGGAACAGCTTCGGCAGTTTCTATTTCACTAGTGTGTCCTAATTGGAATAATGGCAGTTGATGATGGGAGATGGAAGATGGGATAGCTAGGAAATGGAACATTCTACGATTATCCTACTCGTTCCTATAATACACCATAAAAGATATTAATATTTTCTTTCCTCGCAATTTTTCGATTATATTACGCTCGTGACTACTTACAAGTGCAACAGGGATTCAAGCAAATTGTTACCGAAATGACGACTGCTTTGTTCCATTTTGTACGAACCTCTATTTTTTTTCAATATACTTTCCTTATATACTCACTACTTGTCTTGAAAATGATATCTTTAATTATTAATTAAATTTTATTATATTTTAAAATCAGTTTTGCCTTCAGTCTTCGGCCAGTAAACCTGTTAAAGAGGTTCAATTTATGGTCTGTTTGGCTTAAAACTGTTTAAATTCAAACGGTGCCAATTTATTAGTAGTTAAGACTTCGCGAAAAACTGAAAATAGATTAAGAAAAGGAGTTGATGATCATTCATCGAATGTGTGGATTTTACTTTCATGAGATGACCCCTATCGGATCAAATCAATAACAGCGTTAGAATTAACAGTGATTTTTTACTTAGCCAACCATCTGAGTGCGACCTTTAATTAAAACAGATAAATATTTGATATTTTTCGAATCTCATCATAAAGCTCTCTGGTACAGTTTATAGTATAAAACCTCGGGTAACGACAAATTCATCTTCAAAATAACAATATTTTCCACTCCTTCAGTTGCTCTTCGCGTGCCCAAACGATACTGTATTTTTTAGTGCAGTAGCGTAGAATTTATTATGAGCTTCTTCAAGGTTCGTTTGGTCTTTAAAAGTCCTAATACTCCAGGTGATTTCCCCCATACCTCATCCAATGACTGACAATTTGTGGCGAATGGTCGGTTCGAATTTTGTGCATAAATCTTCGAATTCTCAGTCGATTTGATTCGGAATTCGAACTTTTTTAATTTTCGCTCGATTTAACTCGATTTTTTTGCATAACTCTTCGAATTAACTTGAGTTTGACCTCGGCAGCTCTGCCGCCGTTTTTTACAAGAGGGCCGGCGCTAAAGCGCCGTCTGCCTCTTCATTACCTCAATAGTCTTTCACCATTACTTCTATGCTTATCTAGGAATGTCTCAATGATCAAATAAATGCAAAATTAATATTTAAAAAATTATTTTTAATTTAAAAAAACAGGACAGCAAATTCCATTTGAAGTGGTTGCTCTTCACCGTTTGGCAAGTGTTGAAAGTGTGGTTAAATTGTTCGATTGGTTTCTGTCACCAACGCTAGTGCTGATTGTAATGGAGAAACCCATTGATTACAAAGATTTGGCAAACTTTATCTCGAGCAATTCCACAATGACCGAGATTAATGCCAAAATCATCTTTCGAAACTTGATTGAGGCAGTTCGCAATTGTCATCGTTTGGGCATTCTACATGGTGATTTGAAGGTACGTTTCTCATTATTTTACTTTTTTATTTTTATCAATTTTTAAATTAACTTAACATATCAGCTTACCTAACAGATAAAATTTGGCATTTTAATAATCAGAATCAAATTTTTTTAAAAAATTGTTTAACACACTGTTGAATATTTAGTTTAGTCAATCTTTGAGGTGAATTTAAGGAAAAATAAAAAATTAGGTTTTTTACTAATGAATTAAATAGAGTATTAAATTGTAAAAATATGTAAAATATTTTTTACAATGCGTAAAAAATGTTTTTGAAATCTAACAAACTTCACTCTCACTCTCTCTCTCACTCTCACTCTCACTCTCACTCTCACTCTCACTCTCTCTCTCCCTCTCTCTCTCCCTCTCTCACTCACTCTCACTCTCACTCTCTCTCACTCTCTTTCTCATTCTCTCTCTCCCTCTCTCTCTCTCTCACTTCCTCTTTCACTCTCTCTCACTTTCTCTCTTTCTCCCTCTCTCTCTCCCTCACTCTCTCTCTCTCCCTCTCTCCCACTCTTTCTCTATTCTTCACTCTCCCAATGAAAACATTGTCTTTAAATAGTACAGTGAGAGTAGCGTAACTGTTACAGTGCAAATTGGTCGAGTGGCAGACTTGTTTCTAAGTATAGAGAATAGCGCATAGAATAGGGAATTGAAAACCACTATATTTTGTATGTATTTGCCATTAATATAACAGGGGAGATATAAAAGAACGTTAACTTAACTATCACCCAAAACAGGCACAAAACATCCTTGTCAACACACTGACGCTGCAAATCAAGTTAATCGACTTTGGCCTGTCCCAAAAGTTTGACCCAACTCGAAACTACTTTGGCGCCCATCGCGGCACAATGTTCTACCTACCCCCGGAGTACTTTGTCAACAATCTCTACCTGGCAATCCCCGCGGCAGTGTGGTCCCTGGGAGTGACTCTGTTCACTATGATCAATGGTCACCACCCGTTTCACTCCTCGGAGGAGATCATCAAGGGAGAGTTTCGTATGCTCACTGCGGTCAGTGTCGAGTATGACCAACTGATTCGATGGTGCTTCACACCTGATCCCACCAATCGTCCCACACTGGAACAAATTCTCGAGCATGCTTGGATGCAGATTCCAAATTAAAGTGGGTTCAAATCCCACCTCTGCCACCATGTTGCGATCAGTGCCGGATTTAATGTAATTAACTGAAATCTACAGTAGAAGAAGGTAGCCTTACAAGACGCTAGGACTGGTGGCTTTATACCCAATTTAGAGTATTGTTGCTAACCACAACAAGATTCAAATTTTAATTTAAGAAACAGTTTTCACATTTCTAATCTACTTTCTATCTACTATATATAAATGCGTGATCGACTTTGGTTCACGTCGTCGTTTTCCGTCAAATTTTTGTTTCACGACATTTTGCACTGTAACAGTTACGCTACTTCTACTGTGCTTTAACCGATTCGAATCCAACTTTCACTGTTGTGATTCGAATTCATTACCAATTCGAATTCAACTTTCTCTGTTGTGATTTGAATTCATTACCGATTCGAATTTTGTGCACAACTCTTTGAATTCTCACTCAATTTGATTCGGAATTCAAACCTTTTAAATTCTCATTAGATTTGAATCGAATTTTTTTTTGTATAACCATTCAAATTATGATTATTTTTGTTTGACCTCGGCGGCATTGCATTTTTACAAGAGGCAGACGACGCTTTAGCTTAAACCCTCTTGTAAAAAAGCCTATTTACAAACAAAAATAAGAATAATCGATAAGCACAGAAAAATATTTTAGAAAACAAACCAAAAAATAATAATTTATTTCACACATACACTTTTTATTTCTATTTTTGACAAATGTATATCATTTTATATCACTTACATGTTAAAATAATATATATTATATTTATGTAATTTTAACAACTTTATTTTAATTAGTTTTTTTTGGTGTCGGTAATAAAATATATATAAATATAATATAATTTGTAAAATTTTATCATGTTAACCCGTTTTGGCTCGTATACGACATGAGTCTCAGAAATACATTTTGGATTTTTGAAAACTCTCTAAAAACATATAAATTGTAAATGGTTTTTAAATTATTTTTATTGAATTAAAAACAGACAAAATATTAAAAATTGAGACATTGAATTGAAGAGAGAGAGAGAGAGAGAGACAGACAGACAAACAGACAGACAGACAGACAGACAGACAGACAGACAGACAGACAGACAGACAGACAGAGAACGAGAGAGACAAAGACAGAGAAATATAAAACAAAAACAAAAAAGACAAATATCGAAAAAAGGAGATATATTAGAATAGAGATAAAGAGAGAGAGAGAGAGAGAGAGAGAGAGAGAGAGAGAGAGAGAAAGAGAGAGAGAGAGACAATAACAGAGAAATATACA
Source organism: Rhinocypha anisoptera (assembly GCA_011762765.2). Classification (NCBI taxonomy): domain Eukaryota; kingdom Metazoa; phylum Arthropoda; class Insecta; order Odonata; family Chlorocyphidae; genus Rhinocypha; species Rhinocypha anisoptera. Next base: position 9,139 of record WURS02130519.1, on the reverse strand, counting down.
ACGAGAAAGAAAAAAAGACAGATATAGAAAGAAGGTGAGAGAATAAAATAAAGAGAGAGAGAGAGACAATAACAGAGAAATATACAACGAGAAAGAAAAAAAGGCAGATATAGAAAAGAGAGAGATTAGAATAAAGAGAGAGAGAGAGAGAGAGAGAGAGAGAGAGAGAGAGAGAGAGAGAGAGCGACCGAAGTTATCTGAAGCATTTGCCGAATTATCCCGAGTGGGTTCAGCCTTTCGAGTCATATATAGCTGACAAACTCTTCCTTAAATCTCAATTTTCTCCACCTGGGAAAGGTTGAAACACTTCTCACAGGTGAAACAGTGGAACCAGTTTGCTTCAACGCGGTCCATCTTAAGCCACGCCCCCAGGTAGCACTGGCCACAGTGAAGATGTGCACATGGCGGCTTGTGAATCTGTTTCCCTGGCACCATCAGTTGCTCGCATCCAGCGCAAAACATGCAAAACTGGTTCTATGGGTAGATGTATTGTGTGATTAACAAAAGAAAAACACAGAGTGACAAATAAATAATGGTGAAATTATTGTTTAGTTTTGCAAAAAAGAACTGGCAATAAAGGGTCATCGGTTTTTAGTAAGAAAATGTTAGCTAAAGTCAAACTCAATACATTATAATAATTATTAGATGTATTAAACATTGAACATAGAAATAACTCTGACAATATTATAATTTAAACAAATACAAAACTAAACAACTAGAACTAGTTTATAATCTAAATTTTATTTTTAAAAAATACTTCGTCTGTTTAAATTTTGGCAAAAACATATTTAGCTAGGGCAAAGTCGACATTGTCAAGAAATGCCCTTTGGAGTGCCACTCCTATTGGAATTCATTGAAATTTGGCAAATTTGAACACGATTTTGAACCTCTTGATTATGGATTATTTTTTTGAGAGTTACACATTTTAATCTACACATTACGAGCTTTTAAACCATATAAGTTTTATGTGAGAAATCACTGTATTTCCTGTGATACAAATTCAGGCTAAAAGTGGCATCACTCTTTTAAAATTACCTTGAAAATTTTCAAACTTGCTTCGTGTTGAAAGGAAAACACTTCTTGTGTAGGATAGAAATAACGCAAAAAATCGTGCATAACCGGATACCACGAATAGTCATCGGTAAACATGTTATTTGATTCTCGGTGAACAATTTCGTAAGCAAATAGATGACACATATCTTTTTGAAGCACACCATCGAAAATCTTTATAATTACAAAAATAAAAAATAATCAATTATATATTCATTTTAAAAATTCACAAAATTAAATTATATTTCCGATAACAAAACGTTTTATTTTGATCATTATTTTTGTTTAACAGTCGCACTACCAAACTTTTGAACTGACTCCCAAGGTGCATAGATTTTGTATTCACAGACGAGTTTTCCCACTCAAACACATTAAAAGCAAATTGGCAGGCAGTAGTCAAAAAATATTCTTTAAACTGTAAATAAAATTCGATAAATCAATTCAGACTCACTATATAATGCATTTTTATACAAATATTTAAAAATTGCAAAAAATTGAATTATTTTATCATGTTTTACCCATAAGAGTTGGTGTTTTTAAAAATTATGCGACTTACCTTAGATGAAATGTAGATAGAACGATAGATTGGTTTGCGTTTGTCACAAGGAGTCTCAAGTGGCGACACTTGGTAGACCAGATCAGCAGTAACAGGATTGTTGAATGAGCTCACATAAGACTGGTGAGGCATTGCCAGCGAGACCATGCGTCCTAAAGTGCCATCTAGCCCGTTATGCGAAAAACGAATAAACTTATCCAACAGTGAGTATTCACTCTTCTGGTCATTGTCAACTGTTATGGACCAAAAAAATGTGTTAATTTTTACCTAGTAAAATATAGATTTTGGTTCCTTGCGACGCCATCTAAAGTCATAAAGCAAAAAAAGCGACCAATAAAAAACATACACTCTTAGAAATAAAAGTAGTTAAACTTGTAATAGAGAACAAGTTTAATTTTAAATTTGTATTTACAACATTAAAGTTACAATATACAAAGTTTAAATTTATATTTAATTTTAAACTTGTACTTTTACAAGATTAAAATTGAAACCAATTTTAAACTTGCGTTTTGCCAAATTTAAACTTGAAAATGAGGAACAAACTCAAGTTTATATTTATAATAATCAAATTTTAAACTTTTAAAATATCAAGTTTAACCACTTTGATTTCTTAGAGTGTAATTGATTATCTAATAAATTGGTTGATATATGCATACCATAAATGCCGGGCAGTGGATAGAGGGTGAGAAATTGGTCTGAGTCAATGAGTTGACACTGACCATCACCGCCTACCAGCAAAGCCATCTGATCGGTTGCGCTCCACACTCGTGAACCTGGCTGATTAGTCACCGTGATGAGATGAGCTTGGTGGTGGGTGATACAGTGCACGCCACCCTCCTTGTTAGTCACCAACACCATTTGGTGTGCAAAGCTAGAGATGCTCTTAATCGGCACATTCGACTCAATCAGTTCTCCTTGCGGCAGACAAAGTTTCTGGAAAATTTTTGCAATTAGTGGTTGTTGATTATTTGTTATAGCTATGACTCTAAACTTAACCAGCATTTCTGTTTGGGAATTTTCTTTTACATTGTTTTGTGTTGCGGCCACTTTCTAGATTAGTAACACAAATCAGTGTAAAAGAAAGTTTTTGAACAAAAATGCTGGTTAAGTTTAGAGTCATATTATAGCTTGTTTTCAATTTGCTTTGTGCCTCAATGCACTTTTATATCAAAATAACTCATCAAAATTAAACTTGAGATAACTTGTGACTTATAAACCTAAATTTAAACAAACTTATTTGTTTTTAGTTTTTAAAGAATCAAAATTAAAAAATATCAATCAATTGAACACATGCAAGTAGTTTAGAGCAACTCTAGTGCAATCCATTATTCCTAGATAGGGTCACATTATTTTTTCCGTTTACTATTCAAAGTAAAAAAATAAAAAACCGACAATGATAAAAAGAAATATGAAAATAACATAAAATAATAAATGAATAAGAATGAATGAGTAATATTTGATTAATTGCAAAACTTACCCCACCAGACAAAGTTTGAAAATAATGGGGTTGAGAATTGTTGTAACGATGTCTTTCTTCGTTAAAAAGGGTTGCATAATTTCTATTAGCAAAGAAGCCAACTTTAGCAAAATAATTCGAAATAGAATTAGCATCATCTTTGTTGATGTCTGGCAGCGCGAGCTGTTCCTTCACACATCCAGCCATCTCTGCGATCAGTTGAATCAAAGACAGATGCAATTTGTGTTTAACTTCAGTTTGAAAACGCGGTTTCTTCTTATCAACTAATTTGGTTAATTGAACCAAAAACTTGTCGAGTACCTCTCTTCGATCATTCACCGATGGCACGGTACTCTGTTTTTAAAAAAATGCATTATAATGATTTGCTTGAATTTATATGTATAAAAAATTTATACTTTTTCAAAACAAAAACATATAGTATTACAAAGTGAAACATTGCAAATAATTTTTTAAATTGCGTTTTAAAAATCTCAAATTTAAAGTATTTTATATTTAAAATAAACGTAAGTAAAATTAAGCATTTTAGTAAACTAAAAAATATTTCAATTTTGTATACTTTGAAATTCAATTTAAAACTTAAGAAATCAAATTTTCAACATAAAAAATTTCTAAATAAAATAAAATTAAATAATTAAGTTTTTTGTACAGATAATTTGTACATTATAATGATAGATGTAAAAAATTATATTTTTGCGTTAAAAATTACAGCTTTTTGGGGTATTCTAGGTATTTACAAGGATTTTAAATAATTTAAAACAAATTGAACATTTTATGGTTACTATTTTAAACAAAAAGTTATTTTATAATTGTAAAACGCATATAAATTGTTGATTTGATTTCATTTTGCCTATTTAATATTTATAATATTTAATCATTATACTCTTACCTTCTCAAACTTTTTGTTAATGAATGCCTCATCTTGACTCAAATAGGTCACCAAGGAACTAAGTGGCGGGCGTGAATGCATAATGTCATTTACAAATTTTTTCGTAAAACTTTTCAGTATAGCAGTTAAAGCAAATTGAGTACGATTCAACGGAGTGACAGATTCAGGAAGAAGACTTTCTGAGGCGAGGGGTTGAAACATGAACAAAGTGGCAGTCCAACGGTAGAGATGACCGGTGCGAGTTAGAGCGACAATCATGTGATTGGTTACCGCTACGTCTACTATGTCCAGTGGTTGCTTGTGTTCACTCAACAGATTCACACCCGACATGTAGATGTTGGTCACACCTGCCATATTAGATATTTCAATAAGTTTGTAAAGACTTGTAAAAATAGAACTAGATACAGTCTTCCCTTCATATCCGAAACCTCCCATATCTAAACTGGAAGTTTAAAAATTTATTTTTTATTTTTACTAATATTTTATTAAAAAGAACTGTATTTAACTTTCTTGATTGCCCAATAAGGTGAAAATAGAAAGGGTGACCGCTTGCAGTGCAAGCATGCCACTTAGTAGCCTTAAAATCTATCAGAAATATAACGCTTAGAATAGATGCACTTCTTTAAAACAAACAACTATCACTTCCTTTTTTTGTAAATAGAATATATTATTATTCTTTTTTCAAGAAAACTTACTTAGATACGTTGTAGTTTATTTGTTAAATAAAATTATTAAAAATATTAGCTACTTTATATATATTTTTAATTTTCCCCCTTATCCGAACTTTTCAATTATCAAACAATCATTGGTTTGGATATGGGAGAAGATTGTATCTTAAATTCATATAAATTGCAAATAAAGTGTCTACTTACCCATCATAAAACCCCACACACAAAGTTTTTCTTGAATATCATTAAAATCTTTGACTGAAATAATCCGTTGATAAACTACCGTCATGTCACCTCCTACGCGAATGAAGTCATTCGATGTCAAATTGAATTGCTTATTCACTAAACGTGGCTTCACAACTTGAGTACAGTTGACGGTGACCGAGTAAAATTAGTGAAAAAATACATTGTAAAATTTTTAATATAAATAACATTGAAAATAAATTTAAAAACCGTTATTATGTCATTATTAATGATTCATTAATAATACAAAATATAGTTTTTTAAATGTAAAACATGTTACACAAAGTTTTTAAAATAATATAAAGAATAGTTTAATTAAATAATACTAAACAATTGCGTTATTTTTTATTGACTAAAAACTAAACAGATAAAACTAATTGTATTCTTTTTATAGATTTCTAAAATAATTATAGTATAAATTTAGTTTTGGTTTATTTAACTACTTGCTGTCATATCTCATTAAACTTAATTAATTCACAAGATACTTACCAATATATTTACCATACTCATTGCATATGTTATTAATGCTGTAAATTATTGGGCCAAGGTTCAAATTGGATTGAAGTGCAAATGGCAAACCGCGGCTTGGTGACGCCGCTTTACGAAGCAACCCAATTATCGAGGGTTTCATTCGATAAAAATGAAAATTATTATATTTTAAATTGGAAATAGATTCAATCTGTCCGTTGGTAGTGTCGCCGAAGAGCCAAAATTCTCCATTGTCACACTCGAGAAGAAAGTGGGCACGACCACTTTGCACGCTGATCACATTTTTCCCATTCAATTCAGGCAACTCAGTAACAGTGATTGATCCAAGTTCAGTGGCATGCAAAAATGTAAACACACTTCGATTAACAGTGGTGACGAGGCAAAGATTTTTGCTCAGGTGCAACTTGTCAATTTCCTTTAACGGGAAATGTTCCAACAAGGCTTTGATTGTAGGCCAATAATCGAGATTTTTGATAACCATTGGTTCTTCAAGTGGGTTTTCTCTAGTAAATAAATAAATTAATTAATAAACAAATACTTTGGTCATTACCAAGACAAAAGCAAACATAAAACAGACATTACAATGAAAATAATTATATATTTGTAAATAAATACACTTATTATGGCCAAACACTCTTAAGCGGTACTTTGATTTAGAGTGAAAATCGAGCAATATTCATTTGAGACCTGACCATTCTATTATAAAGTGATTCTATATAATTAATTCAAATTGCAAATATAATGTGATTTCTTGTTGCATTGTTAGTGTGCTATTTCTAAAACGAATTCTAGTTGATGTCAAAATGAGAAAATAAGGCAAAACTTGGGCAGTTCAAAAATCTATCAACAAGTGATATTAAGTTTGAAAACGCTGAAAATAATCAAGAGACTGAGAAGTTTAATTTGAAGAACTTGGATAATATCAAACTAATTTTACTTCCTATAATCCGTTTGTGTTCTGAAAACTAAGCTTCTCATTGGAATGTTCAAGAATAAGCTTTATGTATATCATCTAGAAAAGTGCCTCATTCAGCTTAATTTTATTTAATCTAAAAACACTGCATTGAGTGAAAAGTGTGTGTGAGAAGAGAAGAGATTATGCTCATTTGTAAACCTAAAGTTGTTTGTCTCATAGGTTTCAATGGAAAAACTCAAATTGATTATCATTAATAACTTTTTTATATTAAACCAAAAGCATATTTTATTTGACATTTAGACTTTTCAACTAAAAGAGTTTTGATTCGATACACAAATCAAAAAATCCCAGTCACTTACAAAAGTTTACTTGTAAATCTATACGCATATAACTCAGATTGAAAGGGTTAACTTAACATATATGTCTCAAAAGAACAATACTTCATTGTATTGTATTTAATTACTTACTTTGCATAAGTTCGTTTTGGTTTTCCCATTTTTCTTTAAATACAAGAGAAAAGGAAAGAGAGAGAGAGAGAAAGAGAGGGAGAGGGAGAGATAAGCAGAGAGGGGGGTAGATAGGGAAACAGAGAGTGAACGGGAGCAAATTTGTTAATTAACGTCTAAAGTAGCATGAAAACTTGAATTTAAAGATTATTATCAATTATAAGAATTGGTAAAAAGCAAAAATAAGTTTCAATAAATAAAACACGCAAAATTCCAAACACTACAAACACACACAAGGTCAAAATAATGTCATCAACATGGTGTATACAAAAGGGAATAAAAAATTGGAATTATGAAATTTTTTTATAAAATGACACCAAATAGTATCGAAAATGTAAAAATGTGCTTGAGAATTATAATAAAATTGATGTAAATTTGAATAATGTTGAGATGTACCTAACGACGTTTTACACACACAGTCAGACGCACAGTACACACAAAGGAACTTGCTCACTCACTCATTCACGCACTACGCACTCACTCACTTACTCATTCTCTCTCACTCACTCACTCAATACATGAACGCGTCCATTGCAATGCCACAGCGCCACTACTACAGCTACTAAACTAGTAATAAACTGGATTTTCGAGATTGTCTACAGTGGCAGAGTAGCTACGCAATCTGGGCGTAGACAGCTAGCGTCACCGCGCGACCTATGAGGTCAACCAAAAATGCAAATAAAACATAAAAGAAGCTTCACAAAGTACATGACGCGCAGCAATGCGGCTCATAAACAACTCATTATAACAACGAATTACTTTAAATATATTTTATTATTAATATAAAATGCCATTTGCATCCCCATTAAAACCACACTGGGTAGCGTTAGTAAAAAAATACATTGTATTTCATTTAAGGTAGAATAATTCATTGTTTTTGTTGTTCATTATGTGAAACTTTTGTCAATCTGCGTATCTGATCAGCACAATTAGTTAAATATAGACCAATTGTTTAACCACATTTAGAACACAATTCATTCTTAACCAGTATTTATTCAAACTTAACCAGTATTTTTGTTCGAGAACTTTCTTCTACACTGGTTTGTGTTGCCTTTCAAGACCAATAACACAAATCAGTGTATGAGAAAGTTTCTGAACAAAAATACTGGTTAAGTTTAGAGCCATAATTTTTACCATCATCATTAATGATTAATTTCTTTGGTAACATTAGTTGAAACTAGAAGAAACATGAAACAAAATGAAACGTTAAATCGGTGACTATTGGTACAATAGGTTAAGTCACCAACATTATAATCATAATTATGAAACACTTAGACCAAACTCATATGCATATTAAGTTCAATTACGAATTTAGTTCAGTTCAGATTTTTTCTATTCTGTCATCAGAGCGTTTTCCATAAAATTAAGCTTGCAGTTTGTCTAGATTCTAGACTCCAGACTGACTCAAATTGCCTAATCATACTATTCTGAAAAACGGACTCGCCTCGAGAGTCGTCTTGGTCTTGGTATACAACTTGATAGTTGTCTCATTCTATTTGTCAATGTCGATCTGTCCATAACTAACATCTTTAGACGCCTCATTTGCTAATGAGCCAATCAGTCAGCCTTATATATATATCTCCTTATATTTCTCCAATCGCTCTTTTGCGGTCTTTCAGTGCCCCATTCAATGTGTCGGTCATTTTGCTCACCTCTGCCACCAAGCCTTAAGAGTTGAATAAATAATTTTAATGTACAATGAGGATGAGATTATATACCAAACAGGCATGTTGCCTGGTAGTATGACACTGAGTCAAATGTGAATTGGTGTCACTCTATCTTAAATTTAACTAAAATTGTATATATTTTGTATTAAAAATTTAAATCATAAAAATTGTATAAACTAAATTTAAGAAATTTTAATTTTCTCAAGTTTTCTATGGCTCTCAAATTGAGTCTCAACCTCTCTTTGACAATGTTTTGAAATTGCTAAACAAGACGATAGATGGCATTACAATTAGCACGTTTCAACAGTGAGAGCAATCATTCACTGTCACGTGTGTAGTAGTAACGCAGTGAGTAGTACCAGAAACTCGCGCATGTGCAAGTCTGGCGTTATGCACGTGACTCAAATCAGAATGTCTTAAGAAATAGCAAAATCATATGGAGTGTTAATAATAATATAAATAAATAAAAATGTAGACTAATTAGGTCAAACTTAGTTTGATGACATTGAAAAACAAATATACACATGATTATCATTTTTAAAAAATAACTTATGGAACTATTATTTAGTGAACATTAAAACGTATTTGTCTTAAATCAACTTTTAATGTACAGTCACTCGCAAAAGTAAATCCCATAGTGACTTTTTATAATAAAATAAGCTATCAATTGAATGTAGATAA